>JAEANM010008164.1:0-17196 GCA_017656035.1 Myanophis thanlyinensis | reverse complement strand
TCCTGCTCTCTCTCTCTCTCTCTCCCTTCCCCAGCCGGCGCTGCACAAAGACCTTGTGTGCGGAGGCAGACTTTTTTAAATAATGCTTTTTATCCTGCGGGCCGTACCGAATCCCCAGGCGGGCCGGTTCCGGTCCACGGGCTGTATGTTTGACACCCCTGAAATATATCCAGAGTTATTAGGAACTGAATCAGTTATGGATACTTTAATTGATACCTTTGTCCTAAAGTACTTCTGGTGCACTTCCCATAAACTGTAAAACTTTTTAAAATAAAATAAAAATATAAAAAATAAAATAAAAAATATTATTTTAAGAAAAATCAACTATTTAAGTTCTTTATATTGGTCAAGCCAATACAAGGAACTTAAACACAAATAGGTAGTGAATTCATTTGTGTCTTTTCTTTTTGTACAGACTTTGGGAAAAGATGACATGCTTTTTTTGCCGTTCAATTTCAGATTCTCATGCTGTTTCTCAATTTTGAACAAGCTAGTTCAAAGAAAGAAACATTCTTTCTCCATTGTGGGGAGCAGAGAATCCAATGATTGGGTAATTGCCTCTGTTCTGATCACGTGACTGAATCTATCGAGTATAAAAGCTTGCCACACTGTCACCCCAGTGTTTTCGACTCAGTTCTCTGATCCAGAACTGCTGGCTGAATACCTTTCATCATTGGATTCTCTTCTTACTCATACTGGACTGTGAGTTATTGCTATTTCATTTTAAATTAAGCAGTCAGGGAGACCATTTAAGGATGTCTTTGTCCCTCTCACGAGGGGTGTCCAGCACCGCTTGCTGACTCCTGCCATCAGTGGACTGCCTATCAGAAGCCACCGGTGCCATTTTCACTGCTGAGGAGATCGTTATCTCATCAGGCGCCATCATCTCAGGAAAACCCAGCGGTGATGGCTTCAGGCGAGGGTTTCCCCTCAGGATCTATTCCCCTGATGAACCCTTGTCAGCCTCCAAGGCAGTGCTAGTCTGAGGCGTTTCTGCCTTCAAAATTTAAACGGACCTTACAGTGCGTCTTTTTTTCCACCTGCAGCAATCCGATCCTTGCCCTTTGGCCGCTTTCCATTTTCTTGCAGGGCCGTTGACTAGTGATCACAGGCTGCCTCCTCCCATGACCTACAAGCATTACCGCTTGTTTTCATCGGTCTGGGGAGTCGATTTATTAATTTAGCAGATTTCTTTCATTTTTCTGCAAGCTGTAGCGCTTCACGGATATTACAGCAGTGTGGATGAGGCTTTGCCTCCATTACACCAGATTAATTATCAAATGCAGCCAGACACCCTTAGAAGTGCTTAATTCCATGAAGGTGGTGAAGACAAGAGGGGCAGTGTGTCATATCACCCCCCATAATCCAAATTTGCCCTGCAGATTCTGAAGTCAGTTAAAACCGTTTGGCTTCAGCCTGTTTTTTTTTCTGTTAATTGAGTCAGAGCTCCTCCTGGTGGCCACAAGAATTACACACCTGCTTCAACAACAGCTGCAACGATATTACAAACCTCTCTTGCTTTCCTTGGCTTAGAGCTACATCTAGTGGCCAGAGGAAAAATTACACCACATTTCTTGAATTTTTACTCTGTATCTGGCATACAACGGTCACAGATTAATTTCTAGCTATTGTAATTAAAAAACTTTCCACTGTTATCTGGCTGGGAAATAACATGGCTGACAAGGATGATCAAATTAATCCTCCAAGGGATGAATTTATAGGCATCCCTCCTTCTTCTAGCCACTATCTCAAGGCCAAGGCCAGTGTTGCACACTCGGCCTCCAGAGTGGCCTCAAAGAAAATTAAAAAGAAGGTTTTTTGCAAACCTTCCAAGGCGGAGGAATTGGCAGCTTCCAGGCACCAAAAGGCTATAGAGAAGGAATTTCAAAAGGCTGCTCAAAAGCAGTCAGGTTCTGCTGCAACACAAATTAGCAGGAACCCTACCCATCCTTCTCTATCACCTGATCATCGAGAACCTTCACCCCTTCCTTCCACACCCCAACCAACCTCAGCATTAACTGTGACTACACCTACAGTTCCTCAAGGCAGGGAAGTTTTGCAAGATATGGTATCAAATCTAAAATCTTCCCTCGTGGCTGCCATTGTCCAAGGGTTTGCTGGTCTTCAGCAGACTCGAACACAAGAAACTGCAGTGCAGACTCCCCTTCCTTGTGACTAAGGCCATCCATGTCATCTGGAGGACGAACTTTGGAAAATCCAATCCCAACATTCTTCGGCTTGCAGTTGGGATTGTGACTTGGAGGAGGGTGAATGAAGGGAGGGAGATTTTTCAGAGGATGAGAAGCCTCCTCCTGAAATTTCCACCTTTATAGAACTATTCCTGCCCAATTTATTTAGGGTGTAACTATACAAGGCCAAAACAATGGCCAATCTGGAAGATAGTCCTACACCTATGCAGTACTCATCATTCCCTCAGCGCTCAAAAAAACCCACTGTTCAACACCCCAGTGACTCGTGCCGATGAGGTTCCAACGCCCCAAGTTGTCCTGGACAACATTCAACATTAGTGGGTTAAGCCAGGGGTTCAAACTTCCCCAACAAACAATAACCATAGGTTTTACCTACCAGGCAAGGAACTATCTGAAATACTTCAACTACCTCTCGTTGAAGATCCAATCATCTCACTACTTTCTTCATCAGCAGTCTCTGGGGATCCCACAGAGCTTTTGAAGTCTGAGGATAAAAAAAAAACAGAGGTTCTGATATGCCACATACATCAATCCTCTCCTTGGACAATAAAATCATCTTTGGCAACCACTTTTTTCAATCGCACAACATTGATGTGGCTGCGCCAATTACAAGATCCCCTTCCACCTGGCGACACATGGCTGCATCAGGACGTTTCAAAGATCATTGCGGCAATGCAGTTTTCGGCCGACGCGACTCTGGATTCCATTTGTTTTACCTCCAGATCCATGGGTTCTTTGGTGGCTGCCAGAAGATTGTTATGGCTCAAGCATTGGCAGGCTGATCTCCAAGCCAAGTGGCACTTGGCCTTAGGGCCCATTCAATGTGACAAGCTTTTTGGCCCTGTTATAGAACCACTCCTTATCGAGAATAAGGACAAAAGAAAATTTTTACCCTCACAATCAAAGCGACCTGCACATAGATATACTCCATTCCAGAGGTCACTTCAGAGGTCAGCCCACCATCATTTTCACCATGGACACCAGCTTGTTCAGCTGGGGAGCTCATTCAGGATCTCTAATAGCTCAGGGTCAGTGGTCTCTAGCCGAACGTTCACACAGCATCAGTTGGTTAGAGCTCAGGGCGATCTGCCTGGCTCTTCTCAGTTTTGCAGAGTTTGCTTGAAGGAAGGATGTCTTGGTACTAACCGACAATGTGGCCGCCAAAGCTCACGTCAACAGGCAAGGTGGCACATGTTCACATTCCCTCATGGCCAAGGCCTAGACTCTTTGCCTCTGGGTGGAGACCCACCTGAGCTCCATTCAGTCCCAGCATATCTCGGACATCAGGAATGTTCAAGCAGACTAGCTGAGCCGTTCTCAGATAGATCACTCGGAGGGGCAGATCAACACCTTGCTCTTCAGGGAACTGACAAGTCACTTTGGGTGACGGGTTGCAGACATCTTCGCTTCCCCTCCAACACCCAAGTACTACGGTCTTCACCCATTTTTTCTGCCCACAAGTGGAGGAGACGGATGCTCTATGAAGCCTTTGGCCTCCGGGCTTGCTTTACGCCTTCCCTCCCCTGCCTCTGATCCTGGATCTAATTCGGAAGATTTTGGAGTAGGAAGCAGAAATCATCCTCTTAGCCCCTTTCTAGCTGAGAAGACTGTGGTTCGCGGACCTAGTAGCCTTATCAGTTGTGCGCCATTGGCGTCTTCCCTTCAATCACCTCTCTCTCCAGCAGGGGACACTGGTACATCCTGACCTGGGATGGTACCAGTTAACCGCCTGGAGATTGAGCGGCAAGCTTTGAGACAGGCTAACATTTCTGAAGGATTCATTAAGACTATTCAGGCATCCAGAAGGTCTTCCAACAACTGTATCTATGATGTCACATGGATCACCTTCTCAAAATGGTGCATTAGATCTCATGTAGATCCATCCCTAGTATCTGTTCCCCAGATCCTAGATTTTTTACAGATTATATTTATAGATTTTTTAGGAGGGGCTGGAAAGGGGACTGTCACGTAATACTTTACATAGACTGCCCTCTCCTTGGTTTGTACAGTGGAAAAGGAAAGTCTCTAGCTAATAATCATGTTATTAGGAGTTTTTTACAGGGAGAAGTCAACAGCAGACCTCCCATCACACACAGATATCCCACTTGGGATATAGTTAAAGTCCTTAAAGCCCTCATGACAGGACTTTTTGAACCTCTACTCATGTCTACTCTACATCTTCTCTCTCTCAAGGTATCCTTCCTTGTAGCTGTAACCTCGGCTCGTCGAATATTGGAATTGGCAGCCTTGTCTGTGTGAGAAAGATCTATACATCTTTTACTCTAATCAAGTCATACTTAAATTAGACTCAACCTTCTTACCAAAGGTAAACTCATGTTTTCACAGGTCGCAGGAGCTGTTTCTGTTGGACTTTTGCCCTCGACCTTCTCCTAGGGAGAGGGAATGGCATACTTTAGATGTTCGCAGAGCACTTCGCACATACTTGAAGTAGATGTCCTCTTTCCGATGAACAGAGGCATTGTTTGTAAATTTCTATCCTGCTTCCTTAGGTTCCAAGGCTTCCTCTGCTGCTATAGGGAAATGAGTCAGGGCATGCATAGCTAAGACCTATGAAGCCCAGAGCTTACCAATTCCAGCTCATATCATGGCTCATTCAACCAGGAGCATTCTACTGTGCCTGGTCTACACAGTCTTCTCTTGAGGAAATATGCAGAGCAGCCACCTGGTCTTCGCCTTACCCTTTTATCCGGCATTATCGATTGGATGCCTTCGCTTCTGCTGACACTGCCTTTGGACAGAGGGTGCTGCAGCAAGTCCGTTTAGCGGAGGACCACTGATTAAGTAGAGGGATCCCACCCTGGGACAACTAGCTTTGGTAAGTCCCAATCATTGGATTCTCTGCTCAGACACAATGGAGAAAGGGCGTTGGTCCTACCTGATATGCTCCTTCTCGTTGTGATGAGCAGAGAATCCAAAATCCTCCCCCTCTTTTCCAGTCAGGAGTTTACTAGGAAGGCCAGGTATTGTTTTTTACAGGAGCTCCAGACGTCGATCAAGTTCTTCGCCAAAAATAGTGGGTCATACTCAGATGAGAGGTGCAATTTAATTGGTTGACTCAGCCATGTGATCAGAACAGGAAGATTACCCAATCATTGGATTCTCTGCTCAGACACAATGGAGAAAGGGCGTTGGTCCTACCTGATATGCTCCTTCTCGTTGTGATGAGCAGAGAATCCAAAATCCTCCCCCTCTTTTCCAGTCAGGAGTTTACTAGGAAGGCCAGGTATTGTTTTTTACAGGAGCTCCAGACGTCGATCAAGTTCTTCGCCAAAAATAGTGGGTCATACTCAGATGAGAGGTGCAATTTAATTGGTTGACTCAGCCATGTGATCAGAACAGGAAGATTACCCAATCATTGGATTCTCTGTTCATCACAACAAGAAGGAGCGTATCAGGTAGGATCAGTGCCCTTTTTCTTTAGCGCATTTTTTGCATATGCTTATTTGCTTATTGTCTATTTTGCAGAGTTACTGCATTTGCTATTGTTTCTGTAACATCAAAGGCTTTCTGGATTGTCTTAAATGACTACTATCATGCTAGTTTGAAGTCTTCATTTTTAAAAACATCTTCTCAACTTGAATATACTTGCAGTATTATTCATGGCAAAGCTTATATTCATGGCAAAGCTTATATTCTATGTATGTGAAAGTCTTTTGCACAGTTTTTTTATAACATTTGCTATTATTTGTAAACACTTAGCAATGTCTGTATTTCCTAAAGACTCACTTGTTTCAGTGAATAAGGAGCAACAATTTAGTCGATTAAGTTTTTCAACACTTCTAAATTTCTTCAAACATTATCGTCACAGTATCTCTTGCATTGGGTGAACTATACTGTTTGAAGTGACTTAACAGTGTGTACTCAGATACATGGAAAAGAAAAAAACGTTCTATGTACAATATGAGGAATTTGTTTTCATCAATTGCATTTTGCTGTAATGTGCTGTGATACTCTGGTACAATCTTATGCATATAGCATTTTATATAATGTAAGTGTTGATATTTTTTAATGATTATGGTGGTGTTTTTCTAACAAATACAACTGGAATATTGCTATCAGATTACTCTGAATGCTTAGGCACAAATAATGATGTAATATAGTATGGCTGGACTGCTATCAACCTTTTATGTTAGGGATGGATTCACATAAATGAAAAATAAACATATGGTAGAAAAATAAAATAAATATATTTTGTTCAATTTCATTAAAGACTCATAATAAAAATGTTTATTTTAATTCAGATTTGATAATTCCAGTATTGTAGTAAGGAGGGTATACAAAAGCTTTCACCATATAAGATGGATAGTACTTGAGGAAAATAAACCCAATATGATATTATTTTATGAAGACATCAGATTATTTCAGGCTTACTTTTATACTGTTTATTATGATATAGTTGTGTTGATAGAAATTTCTGGATTATTTTAAAATCTGGTGACAAATTCACAGTTATCTAAATATCATGAAACCACACAATGGATATTGTAATTTTTGAATGCATATAACTGCCACCTGTACCAAGTCTTCTGCCTGCAAATCCAGAGGTGGCAGTGAATCAAAAGACACTCCTAAATTGTGAACCTGGTAATAGGAATACAATCCCTTCCAGAGCAAGTTTAATTCCAAATCGTCTTTTTAAATTGAGCATTAACATTTGTTGCTTTTATTGAATTTCTAGCTAATTATATTCATCTGTCGTCATTTCCCTGAAAGTGAAAATTGGGTATCTGTTTTTAGTTGATTGCTTTCTTGTTTTTTCCCCACTGGCTCCTGCTTTAGGCAAGCAATATTTTGCAAAATCTAACAATATTATTTTGCATGAGTGTGGCTATAATGAAATATATCATCAGATAAAGTGATGGAATGTTTCAACTTTATAAGATAAAATAATTTAATTGTAAATAAGACAACCTCCCAAATTGTACTTTTGATGGAAAACATGAATTGGCCTGCTTTTACACAATTCCTGAAATCTAGATTTCATTTTGAAACCAGCAACTATCATTCAGTGAAGTCAAGGAAGAATGAAAAAGAAAGGTTATTTCTTTGCCTTAAATAAATTCTTAAACCGAAAATGCCATAGCTAGCAACAACAGTCAAACTGTAAAATTGTTTCTTTGACATTATCTCTTCCAGATTTGCTACACTGATAACAATCACATTCCTCATCTGAGACTCTTCTCTTTGTGTTAATGCCTTCTGTAAAGTTTTTCCCAAGCATGATTACTTCATCTTCCAAAGGCAAACACAATGTGTTAAAAGGAAACCAACAAAACAGCATTTAGGCATCACACAGAGCTCTTGAACTGTTATGTTGTTTTACATTCTGCATACTTTTGCATCTGATTGATTATATGGCAAATTGATTGTACTTATTTTTTTAACTTCCTGTAAACGTTTGGAATTATGCTCAAAAGGGTGGGTGTAGAAATTAAAATGACAAGGACATTATAACTAAAAAATGGTGAGCCTGCTTAGAAATTTGAAGAAGGCACTTTCTGGCAGTTCATTCATTGTCTCATGTTCCCTCATGGGTGATAATCTACACTTGGGAAAAGGTTGCTATAACAAACATTTATTTTTATTTATTGAATTTGCATGCTGCCCCTCTTGCCAGAGATAACTCTATTCCAAGGATGTCAAACTCTGAGGCCACATCAGAGCTATTTTTGACCCCGGGGGATCAGGCTAGGCATGGTCAAGGTGGGCATGGCCAGCTTGACGTTACTTGTGTCGGGGGCACCTGTGATGGTCCATGTGCTCTGCCAGCAAAAACAGGCTCCCCAAGCTCTGACTTTGGCTGGGATGGCCTCTTGTAACCCTCTGCCAGTGAAAACAGAGTTCAGGAGGGCTGCACGGAACATGGATCTCAAATCTGGGCTGTCATCTCTCCAGCTGACAAATTTAGCATCTTTAACTGCTGAGCCATCGTGCCTCTATAGTGACCATGAATTCCTGGCCAGTTCTGAGGCCAACCCAGTGATGGCAGTTTGAAGTTGCGCAGGACCATAAACTTGGGGAATTCTTGTGCCAACCTTGATATAGTCTCCAGAAGTTCAGGCAGAAAGATTGCTACATAGAAAGGAGGCCGGTACAGTAGCAACTCACCCTGTGAATCCAGCTTCAGAAATAGGGTTTCACAATCAGAAATCTGTTCTTGGTTGACCACTGTCATTCCACTTCTCCTGCCCTTGGGTCTCAACTAGTATCAAATCCTAAACCTAACTGGGCACATTTCTGAGAGGGGAATCCTCCTTTCAGAATCAGCCAGATCTTAGTGATGCCAGGTCAGCTTACTTCTCGAAGTCTTTGATAAGGCCGGGCCTTATTATTGACTGACCTGGCATTAACCACAGCAGCTTAATCCCTGGGTCTCCGGGGATATACTGACCAGTAGCTAGGAGTTAGTTCAGGGGGCTGGGACATACCACTGATACTAAACATTGGTGGGGGGGGGCATGTCTTCCTCTGTAATAGCCTGCCTCTGGCTCCCATAGCACCTTATACCTATCATCTCTTTTAATGTGTTGTCCCACCGTAGATTTCCTAAGGTGATTTTCTCCTTCTCATCCTGATCTCCTTCCTTTTGGGATACATGACTCTACCATCACCCTCCAGTCTGTCTCATTCATTCCATCTCATATCCTGAGAAGATAGATGAGGGAGGACACTCCCCCCACCCACATATGCAGATAAAAGCATACTTCTAAAAGTGTTAGAAATTAGTAGAGATTTGTCATGTGTACTGAAGAGTGAGTTGATCTTCTGTATTTAAAATAATTTTTTGTAGATTTTTTTTTCCAGAAATACACATTTCATTTAATACTTTTTATCTGGAGCAATGAAATAAAATGAACTTTTACTTTTTTACTTACATTTACAACTTCTGGTAAATATACTTTTCTGAATTGTATAATACCATATGTCTGTCTAGCATCCTGTCATTACTTTTCCTCTTTGTTAATAGAAAAGCTTCTGAGGTCATCACATGCCAGTAAATAACATGGACATTGAAGTCTCCATCTAGAAGGCCAAAAGTTGATGGGAATTATCCTAAATTAAATTGTTACTACAAACATGTAGAATTCTTCATTTTAATCTGGATAATTCTCAAGTTTCCTTAAGAGTCCTTGTCACTGAAATAATTCTATTACCATAAATAATGGCATGTTGATTCATTTCATGAGTTGAATGTTTAATATTGCTAATATATTTAATATAACAATGTTATTTTTTGCTTTTATTATTGAATTAAAGTTTTAAACATTTTAAAATTAAATCGTAACTTTGGTTTACAAAATAATTCTTAAGTGCTATTAGCAAAAATTGATCAAATAGTTTCTTATTTCAGTGGGAAAGTTCTACATATCTCATGTCAGTTTTATACTGGTATTGCCTGGTAGCAAGTACAATCAAATCCAGTGGAACTTCCTCTCAGTGTAGTTTTTATTAGATTTTATATTTAACACTTCATGAATATGTTATTCATATTCTTTTCTTTTAAGTAAAAATAGTAAATGATTATAAGTTATACTAATATAATTCTTTATACTCTATAGTAAAAGAGCCAACTATCCTGTCTTCAAAGCATACTTAAGCCATCATAATTGTACAGTGCCTTTCTGCTGTTTGTTCTCACTGACAGCTGTTCCTGCATGCTGTAGCAGTTCAGCTCATGTGTTCTCCAGCCAAAAATGAAGTTCAGGAGCAGTGCTTAAGTAGGGGTGTTGAATCAGCTGTAAACTTAAAAGACATTTTTTTTTAAATCAGTTTTTCTACCTGAGAATGGAACCTGGAGGGGTTTTTTTGAAGTATGGTCAGCCAGCCTTGTTATACAGCCAGGATTTTGCAAGTACTGAAAGTTCACCAGCAATAGGCACATTGTTTTCCTTGTGGATTTGGAGCTGTGAAAGAAGATTATAGCTTAGAATTTTTCTTAGAAGAAGAATAAGTATTTCCTTCAGATTATCCTCAGAATTCCTGAGTAACATTTAATAAGCTTAGAAGAAATATACCTATTTATTTAGTACTTCTGGAGAGCCACTTCAGCATTGTGGGCCATGCCCTAGTTGGCAATATGTTTGATTCCAGTTGAATGTCTTAAGCCAAGGTTACCTAGTGGACCATCTCCTTCTAGTAGAATCTGCTTGTCTACAATCTGGAAGAAAATTGTCTATCTGTCTGTCTGTCATCTATCATATTTAGGAATCACCATGGCCCTCATAAAGATCTTGAGACAGCATAAAAGAAAAACGTTAAAAACATTTTAAAAGCTGATTATAAATTTTAAAATAGAGGCAAGAAAGATTCTCATCCCTAGGCTACACATCATCTTGATTTTTAACTTTTAACTTCTCTATTCAATTTTTTCTAATTTTAATTATTTTTAGTACTTTTTAACTTGGCACCAAAACTGCATGCTTGTCGATGAGGCCAAGTGAGATGCCAGAATCAGATATTCTCCATTATGCTTGGAGAGAGAATCCAGGAATGGGTTAAACACATCTCCTAGCTGATTGAACTGAGTCTGCCATAGTTGTGAGGACACACCTCCTCCCCTTGCTGTCCCCAGCTTTTGACTCAGTCCAGCTAGTAGATAGACGTTCTTTTGGATTCTCCTGAAGGTAGGAAAAGAGAAGATTAAACCATTCCTAGATATTTCTCAGTGTTGGTTCAAATGCAAAAGCAAGCTTTCAGCTTGTTGTAATTTTCCTTAATGGCAGAGAGGGCTGGAGCAGGAGTTTACAGGCAAGCCATCTGAAATTCAGAAGCTGTCTTTGGTGCCATTATGTTTACTGGCTAATTCCCACCCCATCAGGCAAAGCAGAGATCTTAAAACCACAGGCATGCCTGCTGTTCTCAGAGGCTTCCACTCATGACACAGCCCCCTTTAAGCCTGTTTCACTCGGTCGGTTCAAAAAACATCGGGAAGCCTCTTCATTAGTGGAGGCTGCTGATCGTGTCTCAGGCTCCATTAAGCCCATTTTCCATCGGGCTAGTTAAGAGCATTGCTGGCAAGCCTCAGGATTAGTGGTGATTGCCAATCATGCCTCACATTCATTTAAGCCTGTTCTCCCTTGTGCTGAACACAAGTATGGGTTAACTCTGCTTCGTTGCTATGGAGACTGAGTCAGTCAAATTGTTAGTCATACCCCTCTGCTGGGTAGTCTTCCAGTTTTTTGACTCAGTCAAGCTGAAGGAGACAAGCTTCGCTGGAGCTTCCAAAGCAACTTAGCAAAAGAACCATATGTGGATTCTCAATTCAGATAAAGAAACAACTAAACTATGAGAAATAAGATCCATGGTGGGGATAGCTTTGCGGGCAATCCATTTTGATTGGCATGCCACACACACACACCCCCCACAACGTTTCTGTCAGGCTGAAAAGTGGCCTCATGGGTGAAAGTGGCTTTGGCATTGCCCGTCCACCGGCCATGACTTACCGGTGGCTGTTGTCTTTCTGCTTTGCCAGAAACAGCATGACGTGTCAAAGAGGCCCCCAGACATTATTCCTGGCTGCCTATTGGTCTGAGTTTCTTGCTGTTCCAACCATCAGCTGGCTAGCCAATTGACTGGCAGGACCAGCATGGACAGTAGAGGCTCCAGGGACCCAGACAGCCTAAAGGCGAGTGCAACAGCCTGGTTTGATCAATACCTCTGCCTGTCATGGACTGTTGGCGCAGCTGACCATAATCGGCAGTCCAGGAGCCATTTTAAAGGGCCAGTTTTAAAAAGGTCCTTTTTTTCCTGGTGGCTGTTGTCTCTGAGG
This sequence comes from Myanophis thanlyinensis, assembly GCA_017656035.1. Lineage (NCBI taxonomy): Eukaryota > Metazoa > Chordata > Lepidosauria > Squamata > Homalopsidae > Myanophis > Myanophis thanlyinensis. The sequence goes on along the minus strand of JAEANM010008164.1, from coordinate 5,196 downwards.
CTTGACTCTCAGCACCAAGCTCTATTTTGAGAAGCAGGTCCCAGGGGACCCTGGGCATTATCCCTGCAATTTAGGATTAAAATAGAGGTTAACACCCTAGCCAATCCAATTTTTCTGACTGTTATATTGGCCAGGACTGGCCTCCACACCAGTAAATAAAATGGAGATTTCCTCTGAGTTAGGTGCTGAGCAAAGTAAAGACAAGCAACAGGGCCAATCAGCCCCTATATCTACCCCACAATGCAAGAGGCACTCAGGACCATCCAAGTCCTCTGCCAAAACTGTATCAGACAAAATTAGAGCCAAAGCTCTGCATACCAAGAGTTCCTCTAAGTCAGAGGATAAAATAGCACAGTAGCATCATAAAGCATTGGAGAGGGAATTTTCAAAGGTGGAGAAAAGGAGGTAAACAATTTCCTCAGAAGGGAATGTTTTTTCCCCTCCACAATCTCAACTGCCAAATTTTGAAAGTATACAGCCTAGCAGACCACAACTGTCACCAGAGTTTGGGTAACTATGGGGTAGCACAGGCTCAGCCTAGCTCATAAAATATGCTGGGTCCTTATTCCTCTGCCTCCTCAGTCAGAAATGGGGAATTACTCTTAGGGGAGGGGGAGCAGAGGGAACCCGCCTTATCGCAGGATACTCCGGCCTTTGTAAGTCTGTTTTCACAGAGCATATTCAAATCATTGCTTCACAAGGCCAGAAGTAAGGCCCATTTAGGTGGCACATAGGCAGGAACAGAACCGACTGTGGGCTCATTGGACCAAAGTGAGGCTCTTTTTTCAACCCCAGTTGCAGGAACTGAGGAGATATCATCTCCACAATTGTTTATTGTGGTCCTGAAGCAACAGTGGACAAAGCCAGGGTTGTATTCTGGCCCCAGCACTACTGACAGGCGTTTGTATAATGTGGCATCAGGCCTATCAGAGGCTTTACAGTTACCTGTAATAGACAAGGAAGTGGCAGCATTAGCACCATCCCCATTAGTGACAGGGGATGTAGCAGAAGGGCCTCAAGTCTGAGGATAGGAGGGCAGAATTTATGCTCCGCAAGGATTTTCTGGCAACATCATGGGCTATCAGAGCTGAGTCAGCAGCCTAATTCTTCAACAGGGCCTCCTCTGCTTATGCCAGCTACAGAATAGGTTGCCCCCAGAAGATACCAGTGTCAGGGTTCCATACAACATCAACAACGCAATCAGAATTCCAAAGAGACAAAGTCCAAAGAATAAGTTTTTATTGAAGACATTGTTCTGGTACGGTCTGGAGAAATCCTGAATCTAAAATTCCCGGGCTTTTTCCACCCAAGTAAAACTGAAAATTCCACCCCACTAATTATCACATGTTAAATTCTCACCAATCCTTTCAAAAAAAATTCCAATGTTTCACCTAAGACTTCCCACCACAGGTGTCTGCAGCCCAGAAAAACTTTCCCATGAGAACTATTACTAAAAGAATGTAAACAAGATAACAACCCCAAGTTGGCTTCATCAACCCCCACTCCTCCAATCCGGTGACCTTGCAAAAGAAGGAAAAATGTGTCAAAGCTAAAAGGCCCCATATAATTTGCAAAGAAATGGCTAATACTGTTCAGCAGAAAACCCCCAGTCCAAAATGTCCTTTTAGACTTGATAGCCAGATTACAACAGGACATCAACAAGATTATCGCAGCAACGAAGTTCTCTGCTGACAGCATTCTGGACGCAGTCAAATTAATGTCCAGAGCAATGGCGTCCTTAGTGGTCTCACATCGCCTGCTATGGCTTCGCCATTGGCAGGCTGACATGTGAACCAAGTGGAGGTTGGCTTCAGCCCCCTTTCAGGGTGGAAAATTATTTGAGGAGGTGTTTGACCCTGTACTCATTCAGAACAGAGATAAAAAGAGAGGTTTTCCTTCAGGAATCAGAAGAGCTTATCGCTGTCCCACCCCCTATCAATGCAGAACTTACTTCCACCCAGCAGAAACAGGACCGGAGACTCAACAAAGGAGTTTTTACCATTGTCCGGAACATCCCTTGCATCATTTGATGTTAGAATCCCAGTTTCTTTTAGAGTTTGGAGATTGCAGCTGTTTTAACTCTCTGTGTTATTCTGTTGTTAAATAATTGTTAAAAGTATTTTTGTGAAATGTGAATCAGGTACAGTTGTTTTAAAGTGGGCCAAATATAAATAAATAAATATTTTTTTTAAATTTTTCTATATATGCAGATAGAAAGGGAGCTGGTATACAGAATGACCAGTTTTGTCTTATCTTGAAACTAAAAACAAATGCCCAGGTTACCCTGTAGATTTCTACAAATTTGATCTCATTGTCTTGGGTCTCACCAGTTCACCAGTTAGGATTAGGGTAACATAAATTAATATTTCGTAGTGCATAGTTTTGAGGCAATGACTGTACCTTTTGTATCTCTGAAAAAGATCTCAACATTCTCAACTGGTATTTTTGTCTCTTTCTTCTTGAGCTAAGTGCTCCAGTTGTCTTAGGTTTCATGGATTTCTTCTCTTTTTATGTAATAATTTGTATTAAAAATTACAGATAAAATGATAAAAAACTAATCAAACTAAGAATAATATAAAATAATATAAAAAGTAAAAAAAAGAAAAGGTGCAAAGAAAAAGAAGAAAAGATTTATAAACAAATTATTCCCCTTTCCTTTATATAGACCTCATAGAACATAATCTTCTTCGTATGTAAAGCTGCTTCTGGCAAATTGATAATGATTTGTAATGCCATGAGGCATTTTTATTAATTTATATATAAAACTGAATATGTACAGTATTATAATCTCAGTGTAGACTATGAATCACTGTGCTTCAGCATAGAAAAATCACTATTATCTATATTAACTTCACTTCATATGCATTCCTCCAATGTTTTTCTTCACAGATTTTTTTTTAATTGTTACTTCCTGGTTTCTGGAAATATTTACAGGAGCATAAGAATTTGAAATGTGTTTCCTGCTCTGTTCATCATACATTTCATCAATATTGTTCAAACTGAGCATGTTAGTCAAAATTTTAATGATAAGTATTTGAATAAGGATTCTGATCATGAGTATTACATTTATAAAGCAGACTAGATAGATTTCTTAAATATTAAGACTTGGCTAATTTGTTAACTGATCCCAAGTGTACATTTTTGCTTATGAATTTAAGTGTATTTCCTGCGCGATGGTATTTCTATAGATTTCATTGTGTATCATTGTTTCAAATATTTCCCCAAGTGCTTGCGACCACTTTTATTTGGCTACTTTTGTTATAAATAGACTGTTGTATGTCATTTGCTTATTAAAGACCTTCATCTCTGTTATTTATTGAATTCATGATTAATTCAGCTGTATAACAGAAATCATTCTCCATGCCATTCTTCTCACTAACAGATAAACAGATAGACTGAAAATAAGGACGTTTGGGGAAAAATTGCAAAAAAAATTCCAATAAAAATACTATTCTGTTTTGGAAAATCAACAACTTTCTTTAGGGCACATAAAAATGTACAAATATGCTTTTAAAGATTCCAGCCCATTTTTTTCAGATTCAGAAAACATTCTCAGTTTCAATATTTAACTTCAGATATGTTTTATATATTTATACTAACAAATGGAATAAAAGTAAGTGTAATGTAAAAGTGAAGAGTATAATGTAAGAAGAGTATACATACATAGTGATAGTCATAAATAGTAGCCACTTGTAAAGTAGTTAAGTCATGCTGCGGACAACTTGAACATAAGAATCCATTATCAACAGTGTATTATTTCTTTTAGTGTTGTCCACTATGATTATTAACTGCAGCTTTTTTAGTGTTGTCCAAGAACCTGTTAACAGATCATAATTTCAGATGCCAGAGATAGACCCTGAGGTTTTCTGCAAGAGAAGCCTATTCCCTACTACTGACAAAGCTTTAGAGTACTATGTCTATTAGAAAGAAATTACTGATTAATAGTAGTATATTGTGGGATTTTCTTAATTTGCATGTACATTTCTGAATCTTGCCATGTGTGTGCTCTTTTGCTCTCTTTTCTCAGTGAATTCTTAGGCCAAGAAAAGTTACATATTCTGAGATTTTTCTATCCCTGGATTACAGATTGAACGTATCCTTTTTTTTTATCTGCCCTTGTTCTTACAACCATTGAAAATGGATTGTGTTCATTTATAGAATTGAATTAATGCACAATATAACATTATATTGAGCATAGACTAAAATATATTTAGAAAGATTTTTTAAATTTGTTTTTTACTGGAGTTAAAGAACAGGATTAGCTGCTGGAGATGAAGTTAACAGGAAATGTTTTTAAACTTCATGAACTCTATATTGCTTAGCTGCTGTAGGAAAATGATTATTAAATGTATCATTGGTTTGATTCTGCAGAATTCCTTGTGTAGACTTGTGATCAGTAAACAATAACTACTCTGTGTCAGGGTTTTGACTGGTGCTATTAATGAGAATGAAATTTGCTGGCCCACTACTCATGAGAAGGCTGCAGGTGTGGCTAAACTAAACAAACCGAGAAGAAGCAAACAATATCATTAGAAGCAAACATCTAAACAGTCTCCTGTTTCATTGTCATTGCTAATAAACCAGAATCTAAAGCTGTGTCAAGTTTGTTAGCGAGCCATTGTTGTTTTGTACATAACGGTACAATTTTGCTTTCTTGTGAATTTAGCTGGTAACTTGGCATGAGAAGTCAAATGGAGATGATTTAACAGCTTCCTAATAAGCAATGAGGTATAATTCATAAAAGTTCATAGACCATATATGATCAATGTTTTGTTTCCTCTCAGTCATTTTGCAGAAAAAATACAGATTTTTTACTTGTAGTTCTGACTGAGGAATTATTATTTTATAGATATAGCAAACTGACTCATCAGAAATGGTTCAAAATAGCTTCTGGTTCCTGTTCCGGTCGATATAGTTGGGAAAGAGGCTAGCTCCTCTCCCCCACTGGTCTTCCCCTGCTTGTGGGCTCCATACGGAGCCTAACGCTGCTGAAAGTCCCCTCAGCCACAGTGTGACGAGGCGGTCAGAAATGGCTGCCACAAAGACCAGAATGACAACTGAGCCAATTAACATCTAAGACGGAGCAGGAGAGAAGTTGGCGTGCAGCTGTGGAACTGGTTGAGAAGATCCTTTGTTTTCTTGAATTTAAACCCTGAGAGACTACCTTAAAAGAAAGCTGCCTGGATTTGTGCTAAT
>JAEANM010008163.1:0-17197 GCA_017656035.1 Myanophis thanlyinensis | reverse complement strand
CATAAGCATTTCACTGCATATCGTACCATGTATGACTGTGTATGTGACCAATAAATTTGAAATTGAATTGAATTGAAAATGAAATATTGAGAAATTAGCAAATTTCTATAGCAGGTATAGGCAATTTTTTGTCACCCAGATATTGCAGAAATGCAACAACTTCCAGCATTCTTCACCACTGATCATGTTACCTAGGAATACTGAGACTTATAGTTCAAAAATCATCTGAACATTTTCTTCAACTAGATAGAATAAAAATATAGTTTTTCATTCTGGATAATTAATCATTTTAATGTCCAAAGAAAGTTGATTGTAGTATTCTACATAAGACAAAGTAGAAGTCATATCAAAACACTGAAGCAATTGTATCCTTTGGAAGATTTGGTGCATTTGCCTTTCCATGCCATCTCCAAGTATGTGTGTATGTGTGCACAGACCCATTTCTTTGTTTCAGCAGAAGTATTGTCTGTCTATATCGACACTGGTATGCCTAAGTCTAGGAAGACCTACAAGTGTGGGTCAATGTAATCCCAATATATATACTTAATTGTACATTACATTGACCCATCCCACCTGAGCAGGCAGGGAGAATATTTGTGGATCTAATCCATTAAAGTTTTGATTAGCAGGACCCAGGAAGAGAGCCTTATCTGCTGTTGCCCCTGCCCTTTGGAATGTCTCACCCCCAAAGGTGAGGTGCCCCCCCTCTTTTGAAGGAATGTCTACACCAGACATGGGCAAACTACGGTCCGCAGGCCACATGCGGCCCATTGGGCTTTTTAATCCGGCCCGCCGAACTAGTTCTGGCACAGACTGGGGAGTTGCACCCTCACTGACGCCTCCCTCGGCAGCGTATCCCTAGCGCCGCCTGTGGGTGCAGGGACACAACACCGATCCGGCTTCCATGTCCTGGAGCCCTCCCGAAATGTCCTCCGCGCGCGAACAGCAAGCCCTCCCTCCGCGCGCAGCCGTCTTTCCCTTGCAGAGTGCCCGAGAGCATTTAATTTTTCCCATAAACCAAGCACAATGGTGTTTTGCTGCCTGTTAAAGGCCAAATCTTTTCATGTAATGGTTTTTAGATTTAATTTATATTAGTTCACACAAATACACCATTCTCCTATTCTGGCCTGGCCCCTCTGTCAAATTTTAGAAACCATTGTGGCCCACGAGTCAAAAAGTTTGCCCACCCCTGGTCTAGACTGCCAATTCAATGAGTAAGGGGTCTAAGAGTGATAACAATTCTGGAGATGGTTGGTGGTTGAGGACATGCCATCTATTTTAACTTTTTAACATACATTTTTAATTCTCTTAGATAGGCATTGATAATGAGGCAATATCCTTCTTTCCATCTGATTTATAAAGTACAGTTTAGGTTGTATGTAGACAGTTTTGTTCTCTCACACTGCTTGCCGGCCTCAGTGTATTCCTCTGCCAGTTAGCCCCTTGCTCTGCTAATAGTGGCATAGCCTCTGTCTTAACTTACAGCTGATGTCCCCCAGGGAGCAGCTGATGTCCCCCAGATGTATAGGGGCTGCAATTATCATTGACACCCTGGCATTCTTCAGGTGGCTGTGAATTCAGGAGATGCAGATCCAATACATGTGGAAGACATTAGGTTGGGGGAAAATGCAGTGGTATCTGAGCTTCCAAAAAGCATAAGGGGTTTTAGATAAGTTTGTGCCTCTTCTCAGATTCTAGTAATTAGAGAAGACAGGCTTATCTGCTTTTGACTTCTAACTGAATGTGGCATAACTCATAATCACTGAAGGAATTTTATTTTGTCAAAATAGAGGTGTTGCTAAATTTTGGCGAAGTTGTATCCTGTGCATTTATGTGTTGTTTGTACTATTTGTGCAATAATGCTCTTAAAGTATTTTTTTAAAGGGACAATCTGTTCTTCATAGAAAAGCTTTGTCTTTTCCTATTTGTTGTTCTCCACATTTTTCCCCAACTGCTTTTTCTTCAGTTTTGCATTTCTTTAGTTTTGCTGAAACATTTTGTGGCAATTATGAGCATATCCTTGGGAGGTCTTCCTTACTATTTTAGGGAAATAGGAAGTCCAATTCTTAATTCCAAAAATATGTAGCAGAAGCAGCAGAATTTAAGAATTTCTTTTGTAGTTTCATTCCCAAATTATTTTTGGTATCTGCCTATCTTCCCTAGGTATGTTAGCTGTTTATATGGTCTCTTTAGATAGGGCATTAAAAGTGAGCTACTTCTCTGCTAATTTATATAGTAAGGGACAAATCAAGATCTGAAATATTCATATTTTTTTAGCACACATGGATCTTTTGCAGCATTTAGTTCCTCTTCTCCCTCTTAGGTTATTCAAGGCAGACCTATGTTACCAATTCACCTCTTTCTGAAATAAGAATGGCATTTCCTCCTAAGGGAAAGCAAGGAGTTTCCTTTGCAGGATGTTGCCTCTTGATTCAGTCCCCAAACCAATCTGGCAAACCATTATATCACTTTTTAAGCAAAGTATTTTACTATTGATAGTGTACATTTAAACCACAACACGGAAGTAGGATCACCTCTCATCTCATTTTGAAGCCAAATTATTCATTCATTCATTGTTATTCTGTGTAAAATCCTGTTGAGCTGAAGTTCTACTGTCTGTCTCTCAGATGGAAACTTTAATCGATTGGTTCTCAATCAACATTCTGCTACTATGCGACATGTTTGTTCAAGCAAAACTATCTGGTGGAGATATACAGTGTTTAATTACTTAAGTACATCAATGACTTGTCCTCTCCTCCATTTCTCTTTATATATTTAGATCCATTTTCTGACATACGTTAAAATAAGCGTAGCAATAATGATATATAACATCCTAGATTTTAACAGGAGGAAAGTGAAGGAACTATATAGATATCATTGGGGTGACTTATTAATGAAAGTTAGGAGACAGCAAGAATGGATAATGCTACTTTCTTGTTATTGTAGCTATATAAGATAAAAATGTTTTGTGTTGAATAAAATAAAACTTTTTGATGTCCAAAGCGAAAAAATTTAAAAGGCATCCAAGATGCCTTTTTCTTTTCCCCTTGTTTCAAATTCTTCACTGTGGCTCCCACTAGTGGTCAATAAATAAAACTACTAGCATTTAATTTATAGTGATGGCTATAACTACTGAGTTTCTGCATCTGAAATGCATGATCAGTTTATTCTATAACAGTCAAATAACTTCATTACTAATTCTCTTTTTTATTTTATGAGTTTCTTTATGTGTTTACAGGGACGTGATTGAAAAGCAGTTTAGGCATCGCTGAACAAAAAGAAAATCGATTGACCTAACTTGCCTCCCAGCTAGGATATTGCGTTGCAGCCATGTCACCCACAAATTCAGGTAAGACTGATCTTTTATTTGCCCCAGTATAAATATATGTCATTGGGTAAGTACAAAGAAGTTTCACTATAGTTTCTCAAGAGCTCTACCACCACCATCATCACCCCACCCACCCCCACTCCCAATGCAGAGGCTGGACCTATTATATTGGTCTGCCATTGACTACTGGACCCAAATGGATTCCAGAAGGAACTGGGGGTTATAACTGCAGATGTTCTGCACAGTCCAGCTGAGCTCTTAGTCACTGTTTGAAATAGGAATGTGACTGAGGCTCTGGAAAAAGATTGCATCCATGCAACCTCTCCTCACTCGAAGAGTTCTTTGCCCTCCGTGATATACAGAGGAACTGAGAAGGGATGAAATAAATGCAGAGACATCTAGAGCACCTCTGGTAGAAGATAAGGGATGAACTCAATTGAACATAGGTAGGAGCTGCTACTAAGGCCTACCTTGTGATGATTTGTGCGGCGAAGTGTAAATACTCCACACTAATTGCATCTGCAGATAATCAACCAGTCACCCCCTTTAACGTGAGCCATCTCCTCCTGGAGGAGGAATGCTGAGGAATTTGCAGATTTTCTGAAAGAAAAAAAATCACTTGACTTCATTCAAAGTCAGATACTGGCATGATTGCTGGTCCAGTGGAGGCCCCTGAGGCAGATTCTTGCCCTGTTACCTGGAAACAGTTTGATCCTGAGGAAATGGACAGGATCCTAGGGAGTATGCATGCAAGTGCCTGTGAGTTTTAGACTCATGACCTTCTGGCTTGTGAAAGCTTCCCGGAAGATGACAGGCAGGTGGACTCTGGTGTTGATTAATGCTTCCCTACAGGAGGGATAGTCCCCATGCGCTTTAGGGAGGTTATGGTCTATCCTATTCTCAAGAAGCCATCACTGGATTCCACCCTATTAGGTAATTTCTGGCCTCTCTCCAATTTTTCCTTTTTGGGGAAAGTGGTTGAGAACTCCAGACGTTTCTGGATGAAATAGATTATCTAGACTCCTACCAGTCAGCACTGAGACCTTTATATGGGACAGAAACAGCATTGGCCACTCTTTTTGGTGATCTCTGGTGGGAGTGGGATGGGGGTAGTGCATCCCTCCTTTCGCTACTTGACCCCTTTTGATACCATTGATCATGGTATCCTTTGGAGCGGCTTCATGGGTTGGGAGTGGGGGGCTCTGTGCTGTCCTGATTCACTTCCTTCCTCTGCGGACGCTCTCAGTTAATAGGAGATGGGAGATCCAGCCCTTGCCCACTTGGTTCTCTCTGTTGACTCCTATTCAACATCTACCTGAAGCGGTGGGTGAGATCATCTGTCACCATGGACAGAGATATCACCCATTTGCTGATGATACTCAGTTGATACTGCGACCTTCTTCTTGTAGTGCCTGGAGGCTACTGGGGCTGGATGGGGGAGCAATGGGTTGAAACTGATTCCTGAACCTCCTGGCAAGACCAAGTGGATCTGGGTTTGGGGATCTTTGGCCCATGGGGAATTGCCCCTTTGGTCTTGGATGGGGTGACTCTGTCCCAAAAAGTCTCTGTGCGCAATCTGGGCAGTTCTGGATGCCTGACTTCTGCTTGAAGATCTGATGGCAGTCATGGCCAGGAGAGCCTTTGCGTAACCATAGCTTGGGTTCCAGTTATGCCCTTTCCTGAACCAACAATCCCAGTTCATGGTCATTCCCTAGTCACCTCCTGTCTTGACTATTGTAACTTGCTTTACATGGATCTGCTCCTGAAATGCATCTGGAAGTTCCAGTTGGTTCAAAATGCAGCAGCCCGCATAGTTTTGTACAGATCTCCATATGCACATGTATCACCTCTCCTGTGGGAAGTGCACTGGTTGCCAATTTGCTTCTGGATGCAATTCAAGGTGCTGGTTGTTACCTTTAAAGCCCTTCATGGCTTGGTTATCTGAGGGATCATCTTTTGCCAATGACATCTACCTAACCCACTAGAACAGGGGTGGGCAATTGTGGCTCTTTTATGACCTGTAGACTTCAAATCCCAGAATCTCTGGGCAAGGCAACCTAAATAAAATGGAGAAAACATTGTGAGGTGTAAGTGTAAGGAACCCTTATACCTCACAATGTTTTCTGCATTTTATTTAGGTTGCCTTGCTCAGAGATTTGAGGTCCACAGGTCATAAAAGGGATTTGAGGTCCACAGGTCATAAAAGAGCCACAATTGCCCACCCCTACACTAGAACAAGAAGGCAAAGAACGTTATGGGTCCTGTCCCATACATCTGGCAGGACCCAGAAGAAGGGTCTTCTTCGTGGTGGCTCCCTCTTTCTGGAACATCATCTTTCCTGGAAATTAGGCTGGCCCACACTCTTAACACTCTTTTGGAAGGCCCTGAAGACTTGGTTCTGCCCGTCTTCAGTCTGCCATCCTGCTCTGGCCTGGAGAACCCAGAGCAGGATGGAGCCCATTAAATGGCTGGTATGAATGTGTGTTGTCGCTGGGTGCACAGGGGCGGAGGGGGTGTATTTTTCTTTTTTATTATTTTTATTTCTTTTATATTAAATAAAGAAATACATTTTGTAAATAAATAAACAGATTTTATTTCTTCCCCATTTTATCATCTAGTTCCTAAAAAAAAAAAAAAAAAAAAGACTTAGGGCAGTGTCACACCCAATATAAGGGGACTGCTTAAATTGGGGGAAAAGGAATCCTACACCATGTTTGTAAATTGCTGTTATTGGAAGTTTCTCTCTCCTTTTGCAATCCTGCAAGACAGAGCCAGCTATGCCAGAAAATACTTTTTGCTAGAGCTTTTCAGGACACTGAAAGGCATGAAAATGGAAGGATCCATTTTAAAACTTGACATTAGTTCACAGTTAAGTTTTATATTATGCAGTACTATGTTTAATTAATGTATGCATTTCAGAACAACATTTCATTGATATATCCAGGAATTCTGAAAACAGACTTTAAAGATTGTTAAGCTTTTCCAAGTACTACTTAAATAGATTTTTTTTTTTTACAAAAAAGAGTTTTAGCCTTAAAGTGGCTAAATACGATGCAGCCATTTAGGTTATTAATGGTTGCATTTTAGATGCCTGTAAAGCTACTGAAACAATTTTCAAACAGTTGTAGAATAATCCACAAATTAGATCATTGTTACAATATATAGCATTTGGTAATTTCAGAAAATCATAGCGCATGCAGGTTTTATACCCTTCTTGCCATAGAATGATTTCCCCCTCAGCTGCAAGAATTGCCACATAAATACAAAATGGTTATTAGCTCTGATATATGATCAGCTGTAGTCTTGATTTACACATAGTGGAACCTCTGGTCATGAATGCTTCTAACTACGATCAAATCGGGTGCCCACCAAAATTTTTGCAAACTGCATTTGGTCAAGAACAAATACTCGGGTGGTGATAAAACATGGCACGGCCAATTTTCCCTTCAGTGTTGATTTTCTCTTCTGCACTGTTTTTTTTTTTTTTTTTTGGTATGTGCATCCACAGTCAGTCTCACTTTCGGTCACGACCAAATTAGGTGCCAACCAAAGTTCTGAAATGAATTATGGTCATGACTGGAGATTCCACTATAGACTTAATGAGCAAGGAATAGAGTAAAATTTGTAAAGTGGGAAATGGATTATATCCCAGGTCAGACGTCCAATGATGGATCCAGATTAGTTTTAATTATTCTACTCAAGTAAAAAAAAAAATCTAGTTAGAACAAACGAAGGAACTTAGCATTTCCTTGATGTGCTACTCAGATAAAATCTCTTGCTTGCACACAGAGGACACTGCTATCTTTCTAGCCCATGCACAATTGCACAGGCTGGAAAAGTGCTTCCCATTTGACTACCTTATTCAGCTGTATATATAGAAGAAACTGTCATTTAAATACTGTAAGTTTCCTGAATCAACTTTGTGCAGTTGCTGACAATTAGAGCCTGAGGGAATTCACCAGCCATGCTAAGTGAGATTGCAGATAAACAGTCCACACAGGAGGGTTACCAAGCCCATTGGCTGACTGTTTCCCTATTGCATCATTCATTGTGTAGGCACGTCATCTCCAAATAGATGCTGCTGCTCCAAGTTGTAATTCAGATAATAGCACTGGCTCATTATTTTGGTTGGTTCTATTAATGGGTATCACTGCACTTTATTTATTCACAATGTCCTTAGCACAGGCCTGTTCTGGGATCTTGGAGTAATTCAAACCAGTGGCATCTCTCAGTTCTAGAAACCTGTGGTATCAGGGCTGGTGCCTGATGCCATCAGAGAATGCTACTAAAAGTGGATCAGGGCACATCAGGGCACATCAGTCAACGGGTTATTGTCAAAGTGAGAGCTAGCCTGAGACTAAATATACACTAAAATAGGTTAGAAAGATTTGACTTGCCTGTCCTCAGAATTTTAACCCACTCCCCAAAATCTTACAGATCACACTATAATGAAGAACAGCAATATTGACCAGACGATGTTTTTTTTGGAAATTTTTGGAGGGGTAATTTTTGTACTGCTTGTTCTCCTGTGCATCCTTGTACGCTATTGCAGGTAAAATGTCTCATTTTTATAATTAATTATTTTTGTACTGCTTGTTCTCCTGTGCATCCTTGTACACTATTGCAGGTAAAATGTCTCATTTTTATAATTATATTTCTAGAGTGGGTCAGGGTAAAAGATATAAATGAAAGGAAAAGAGACCAAATTATTTTCTATCATGTCTTTCTTTTGTATACATACATTTTAGCAAGTCTTCGATGAATTAGTAATTTCCATAACTGAACCAATATCTTTGGACTCTACTTATTAGTGTAAACAGGCTCCCTGAAGATTTTATGTGAGCTGCACACAAACCAGTGCCATCAAAGTATGTTGCATTACTGGTCTAACACATCGCTATGATGCCATATGTAGGAAAATTCTTTATGTGGATCTAAGTTTATTTTAACAATTTATCATATATTGCATATTATATAGCAAATAACATACTGAATATTATGTTTAGTACTTTCAGAACTGATGGTCTTATCCTAAATATCTTTTGAGAAACATAATATTACAAATCTTAGTAACAGAAAACAAACAAAAATAGGATAGGTGATGCAGCTCATTTTAATTTACTATTTGCTTGTGAAACATGCCACATTATAGAGTAATCTAATTTCAAATTTGAAGGTTTCAACAACAGTTTATGAAACTGCAACATTTATAAAACTAAAGAAAAGTAAAATGTCTCTCATTTTAGCACAGTACATGGAATCTCTGTGACGTTTGCTAAAATGGAAGAGTTAAATCAAGAATAGTAACCATTTTTCTTCCTTTCCTAAATTTCTTTCAGTAAAACTAGCTTATTCTTAAAGTCCTATTAAATATATTACCTGCTACAAATAATTTTAACAGAAAGAACTATACGGCTGACTTCTTTTGTTGTATCTTCTTCTACTGTGTTGTTTTTTTTATTACAGTATATTTTTTCATTTCATGAGTTTCAGTATTGATCTCTACAACTAAAATACCTAATGTAACACACCAAGGAAGTAATTATAGATGTTTAAATATCTAAGTATTCACTAGACCATTCTTTTGCTGCAAGTCTCTTTAAAATGAATTTTTTTCTATTCCTTTTTTAATATTAGGCAAAAGTGTTTGAAACCCCATCAATTATTTAAAAAGCTACGGTTATCCACATCACTCAGAGGTGCTAAGAAGGATCAATCAACTTCTATGTCCCATCTCAGTTTAGTAGTTTCCCAACCTGAATCAGAATTTCCTAATAGCAATAGGCACCCAGAATATTCTGGTCACAAGGAAGTAGTGGTGGTGGATGTTCATGTGAACAAAGGATGTTCTATAGGAGAAGTAGATTTACATACCCCTGTGCTCCAGCATACTTATAGCACTTCACAAGAATTTAGTTTCAGAGAGGAATCACTTTCCTATGAGGAAAATGACCGTAGCCATGTGTCTTTAGAGAGTATGGCACCTTTTTTCATAAATCCAAGGAAGTCTCTAGAAAAGACAGAAGGGTATGGTTCTCCTGACCAAGAAGATTATAGACACAGTTTCAATGCAATGTTAAGCCAGTCTTTATTGGAGAAGCAAGAGCAAGCAAGGTTCCAAGCTGAATTATCTAGCTCACATTCCCAACAACAGATGCAGCAACAACACCTGGCTACTCAAGCAATATCCCAACAACATTTGCAAGAAGCTGGTACAGGTGACTGGAAACTGCAGCACGTTGTGACATCTGAATCAGTATCCATTCCAGCATCCCTCAATGATGAGCTGCTTACTAAGAAAGGTCTAACAGAGGTACGTGGAAGAAAACCTTTACCACCTCCTCAAGCATGGTTTGTTACTTTGGATGGGCATTCCAATATTGTTAGACATTCCTACATTGCTCTTCAAACAAGCAGAAGCAATGGAATTAACAACATCATCCTGGATTCTGGAGATGACACAAATAAGCCAAAACAGCAAGTGCATCTTCAGAAAGCTTTGGATGAGGAAGTGGACCAAAGTGGCAGTGAATATGGAACTGCAGTTTGTAGTCCTGAAGATAATACTCCAAGAGGTGTATTGGAGGGAGGAAGAAGTGGCCAATTGCTCAGCTTGCAGGAGGAAACAATAAAGAGAAGTGTAGAAAATCCACCAGAGTCTTTGCCAAGTACAGAACGTAAAATCACCAGACACCATGAAGCAGAACGTGATGGTACTGACAGTGATAATGATAATCATCAAAGAGAAGGTAAAAAGACTCCTTGGCAAAAGCGAGAGGAAAGACCAGTAATGACATTCAATCTGAAGTAACCTATGTTACATATTTTTGCCAAGAGAATATATAATTACCATTTTTTTAATTAATGGAAGAAAAAAGATGAAGTAATCTTTTGGGTGAGTCACAACTGAAAATATAGTCAATATATTCAAGATAATTTTTGTGCAAAATTAGTTACTTTGCAATTCTGTATGAAAATGTGACTCTGAATTTCATTTATCTGATATTATCCATCAAGGACGCTTGGATATTTTGACATGTAGTATGGCAAACTACAAACTTACAAACTCAGATTTTCCTAAAATGGGATCTGTGTGTGAAACTTTATTATGATTATTTCTTATTTCTTAATTCCAATGTATCATAATGATGTTAAGTAGATATCAAATGCTGACAACTACAGGTACACATTATTTCAAAGCATAGCTATGCACTGCTGCTTTTTAGTAATTTTGTTTTTGGTTTAACATACTTATTTGCAAGGTAGTTCCAAAATATTGTCTACCTTTACTATAATCTAACAATATTTTTTTACATGAAGCTTGACAACCTTTTTTGGTAATTGAAGAGAACTTTTGTGAAACCAAACTGATTTTTTAAAGTCAGCTTATATTCCTTCAGTTCCCATTCTAAGTGCCTTTTTTACAGGAACAATGAACGGTCTCTTCTTTTACAAGCATCTTGAATAATAAGGTTTTTTTAACAGTAAAAAATACTGACACAATATCTGTTCTTTAATTTGCATGCTATCATGCAACAGCAAAATCTGCTGAATGATTTTTTTTATTTCAAAACAGTATATTTGCTAATTTTGGTATATACTGTGGATTCTATTTAGCAAGAGTAGACTGTAAGACATTTTTGAAAGACCAAAATAGTTGTATATATGATGTATATAGTTTCAAATAACATGGATTTTGGACTAAGCAAGTATACAATGTGTCTAGAAATATCAGGCAGAGTTGTTATAATCTATCCAAATATAAATTTGGATAAATTTATTTTTATTACAGATTTATTACAGATAGATTTCTGTTTATTTTCTTTTTACAAAACTGCTTATCTAAAAATTATAATTCAAAAATAAAGTTTTTGAAAACTCATGATTTGAAATCACAGCATTATTACTGAGAAATAAAATACTGAGTATATAATAAGTGAGAGTTATATCTATGTCCTATGATAAATATTCATAGAATATAATTACATGAATTTATAAAGTGAATTAATAGTCATACAATGCAAAGTAGGAGATTATATGATTAATTATCTTTGATATTTGCTTGTCCCTACCTTTTCCTGCAATTTTCCACAACATTAACATTTTCAGCTTCCCTGGTTGCAAGAATACTAGTCTTTGTTTTGAAGTACACATAGTCCTCAACTTACGGTATTTCATTTCTGTTCAAAGTTACAATGGCACTGAAAAAGTGACATGACCATTTTTTACACTTACAAGAATGTATCTCCTTGGTCACATGATCAATATTCAAATGCTAGGCAATTGACTCATATATTTATGACAGCATCCTGGGATCATGTGATTCCCTTTGTAACTTTCTTACAACCAAAGTCAATGGTGAAGCCAGATTCACTTAGCAACCATGTTACTAACTTAATAACTGCAGTAATTCACTTAACAACTGTGTCAAGAAAAGTCATGAAATGGGGCAAAATTCACTTTAGCAACATAAATTTTGGGCTCCATTGTGGTTGTAAGTCAAGGACTACCTGTACCTGTTCCAAAGTAGAAAATAACAACCTAAAAGAAATTTCACTAGGTATATTATTTTGTGAGTAAGTTTAGCACATTGCCCATGTAAGAAATTATAGCTTCTTTTAGATCAAGTCTGATTGGGGTGAACTTACCAGGTATTATGAATAAGGGCAGAATGGAATCTACAGGATTTAAAAGCAAAATAGATGGAGAAGAAACAAATTTTCTTCCATGCGCCAATAGTTTTCTCTTATTGTTGGTAGTTTTTCCTAAACAGAAAAATATCTGCAACTATCTACTACAAAGGTGCCTTCAATATTAGTCAGGGAACCTCTGTTGGCTGACAACAGCAGTTTGCTGGATTGTAAACATAATTCTTTGCCCTGATTGGTACTCATGAGTCGCAAGGGAAATACAAGTAAAAACTCCACAAAGGAAGTATACTACAAGTAGTCTTCAATCTATAGCCATTCATTTAGTGACCACTACAACCAGTCCTTGCACTTTATACTGTTGCAGCATACTCACAAATATCAGAAGTGTTCTTTCCCATTTTCTCTGTGGGCATACAGACCGTGATGGCGAACCTATGGCATGCGTGCCCAAGTTGGTATGCAGAGCCATCTTTGCCAACACGCCAGCAGTTTCCCCAACTCATGGACAGTGCATGCGTGCACAATTCCTGTGAGATGGCGCATGTGCATGAGTCCTGTGCAAATGCACATGCATGTGAGATTATGTGTGACTAGCATGCGACCATGCGCTGAAAATGCAATACATGAGTCTGTGCATGTGCTAAAATGCAGTGTGCAAGTTGCATGTGACTGCTTGTGCTAAAAATGTTATGCTTGTTGCGTGCAACTGCGCATGCACAAAAAACACTGCAAATCACACTGCATTCTCCGAATGCACAGAAAATGCATGTGAGTTGTGCACAACTGCACATGTGCGAGACTCCCACTCAACTAACACGTGCACGCTCACATTTGGCACTTGGTGCCAAAAAGGCCGCCACTGATCTATGAGATTGTTTTAAATGTGTCCCCCAATGTTATTTTTTTTTCCATTCAATTATCTCTGCAGTTTTCTTAGCAAGGGTTTTCAGAATTGTTTTGCCATTGCCCCCTTCTTAGGGCCAAGAGAAAGTGGCTGGTCCAAGGTTAATTAGCAGGCTTTGTACCGAAATTACAGTAAAACTCATGATCTCCTGGTTTCTAGCCTGCTTTCTTAACCACTATATCAAACTAACTACCAATGTAGATGTTAATAATAATCCAAACATTGAGAAAACCATTGTATGATGATTATAGTCACTGTGACCTCCAGATGTGAACCAATCATTAAAAGAAAGGTTATCCCTGAATTGATGCTGCCTATCAGGATAGAACCAATCAAAGTTCTTGGCCCTCTCTATTCCTTGGAACTAAGGCAAATGTATGCTCTTTTTAAAAAGTTTTTAACACATCCTGATCGATCACAGTGGAGGTTAATCTACAGCAATTAATGGAAATCTTAAGTAAATATCAGGCCAGTGCTTTTGTTCTATTTCAAGAGAAAATCGGGGGGATCCCGATCCTGGAGGATCTCCAGATGTCCACTTTGAATACTTTACAGTGCTCTACCTCCTCACTATATTTAGTAGAGAACTAGTAATGTTTTTCTCAAAATAAATTACTTCAAAATTGACACAAGACAGTCTTTTCTGGTCGGAGATTCCATATTGTTTGAGCCTTCTCTCAAGGTAGTTGGATATTTACAGCACCAAAAGAGGACATTTTTGGAGAAACTTTTTGAGTCCTTAAATTTTATCCTACAGCCACTTTCCTGGATGCTGTCTTTGCAAGGCTTGCAAAGGGGAAAGGATTGTTTGTTTCTGCCACTTGCGGTTCATTTAGGCAGCAAGACCTTCTTTGGATACTTCATTCTGGAACTCCTGGAGGGCTTTTGCACTAAGCAGCAGCTTTCACACAAAAAACTAAGATTAAATTCACATTTCATTCTGGACAGTATTCACATTAACAACCAGCTATTCACTGCTCAAAGTGGTATATCTAGGACATTCTCTCATCCCCCCCCCCTTTTCCATCATTCTGTGAGGCACATAGGACAAGTGAGAGTGACTGGCCCAAAAGTAATCTAGGAAGCTCCATGACCAAGAGCAGACCAGAAGCCAAATCACTTGTGTTCCAATCCAACTCATTAGCACTACACCACACTGCCTCTACTATTTTTTGGCTGACTGCCATTAGGACTGCCTCCTAGGTGGCTGTGAGGATAAATAAATATAGACCACTTCCCAATAGACAGCACTGAGCAAAGGCAGTATAAAATATAGTAGTATATAAATAAATAGGAATCATCATCCAAGCATGGTTAAAATAAATTCACATTCTCTTTTAGGTCTTAAAAAACTTTATTAGACCCAAAGTCAAAATGAATAGGTGCTCCTCTTTTCATTAGAGAAGATGCTACCAAATGTTGAAAAAGAAGTGCAGGAGGTACAGAAAATTTTGATAGATTTTCGTACTGAAATCTGCAAGATCAACAGGACTGGACTAGACTGAAAAAAAAAAGGCAATTGACCTTTCTCTTTTAAAAAGTGGGGAGAGAGGAGTAATCCATTTGATTCTACCTTATAGCAAAACCCAAATGTTGTGGCAGGTGAAAAAAACCAGGAGAAAGAAAAAGACGGAAAATCCTTTTTAGTGGGTGCATAAGAAAATGTCAGACAGAACTAATTCCATGATAGCTAGAGGGAACTCCCACTATTCCTTGCCTAGATCCATACATGGCTGTTAATCACAAAGCAAGTGGACTGAGTGATTAAATGCCTGTAACATCATAAACACCGCAAATGTGAACTGGATGCTTTATTTTTTCACACCAGCCCATGGTTCCTTCTCCAGAGAGCATTTGACTGCTTCTAGGTTGTCTTTTTGCCTAGCTGCTGGCAGGGACCACCATAGTTGTAATTAACTGAAACTCCACACTTTTTGATAGCCTCTTGGCAATCCTCCTCATAGTCACCATAGGCCAAGGTTACTGCTCAGTAAACAGTGACATCTGCTCCCTTGTACTTTCATGGACTTATTGCATTATTATTTGAAATGAAGCCTATTGGCAAGGAGAATGTAATTACTGTATGCAAATGAAGCACTTCTCATGAATAAAATAGGTACCAGTTTAGTTAAGGCATCAAACAGTGGTGAAATTCAGCCAGATCGCACCACATCGCCTGAACCAGTAGTGGTGATTTGAAATTGGCCTCACCCACCTGCCCCTGCCCTTATACAAACTTTGTTTTGTTTCTTACTTTAATCAGCTGTTTGGCATATCTATGGAGCCTTCGTGATGATCCTGGCTGCCTCTGGTGCCTGTAAAAGAGGTTTAAAGAGCTGTGCTGCAGTGTGTTTGGCGTGCATGCACGTGCATCAGTAGCAAAACTAGTAGGATTCCACCCCTGGCATCAAGCTAAAAACCAGGAAACCCTGAGTTCTAGTCCTGCCTTGGATATGAGAAACCAGATGCCTTTGGGCCAATCCAATCACTCTCAGCCCAAAACACCTCACGGATTTGGAGAAAATTGGAGGGAGGTATGTTGGATATGTTAGCTGTCTTATTATGGTATTTCTTAAAATAATTATTTTATTACTTAAAATAATAAAGGTGGAATAAATTATTTCTTAAAATAAAGGTGGGACAGAAATAAATAAATAAAAATATTTGCCACCTTGAGTTATTTGAAAACAATAAAGGGATAAAAATAAAAAATCTTAATCCTAATTTAAGACATCCAAATTTGGATACAGAAATTGTGGGATGTATTTCACATCATTGAATAAAGTAAGTATGGAAGACTGGTGATTTTCCAAAATATTGAATCTAGGGCAGAGTAAAGGATTTATTAGTATTTAATTTTCTTGTTCATTTTATATATGCTCCCTCCAGGCTCATAGAAATTTAAAACAGACTCCAGTATTAATTCTGTCACAAAACCATTGTTTGCAATACATGCTTTTTTTTCCAGCATAGAAAGGGACAAAGTCATTTTAGAATACAAATATATAGTAACAAATCACTGATTTGAGGGTCTAAAATCACCAGGATTCTAAAAATTTCAAACCTAAAAAATGCATCTAAAAACAATGAAGAATAAAAAATGTAATTTTAATATAAATGAAATACTGAATTTTTGTGTTGGTCCCACACATTTTGGAAAATAAATGCAATACTTAAAAGCTAAATATGTTCCTCAGCTGGAAAGAAGCTTTGCATACCAAGTTACAAGGATAGATGGGTATTAAGGTACTAAAGTTGGAAATGCAGAACAAAAATTGTCTTTATGCAAGCAACATTGCACATAAGGGATAAAGTTTACATCATGATGCTGCAACACCTATCTCTCATTTTCTTTCACACACTCATGCACACACATACACACACACACATTACCTAGGATTAGGGATATGTAATTTCTGGTGAAATATTTTTCCTTGTAAGCAAGCTTTCCCCTAATTGTTGAATTACTCTATTCAGAATGTCCCAAATATGCTTTTTCAAGAAGTAACTGGACTTTCTGGTTTTTCTTTAAAGACGTTTAGCTTGTCATACAACAGCTCTGAAGAGTTGAAGAAGCTTCTTGAATGAGAAGTGAAACATATTCAAAGAAAAACCAGAAAGTCCCATTGCCTCTTGAAAAAGCACATTTGACCATGACCTGGATGACTGAGAATCTCCATTGACACACTATTCAGAACTTTAAAGATGGCAACCTGAAACAACCAAAACTTAGAAGAACAGCCTCCAGCCCCTATGTTTCCCACCCCTGGCCTTCACAAATCATCACCCTGATGTATTGTACCATCTTTATCAACTACAACATACGTGTTCTGGCTTTACTAAGGCTGCCTGCCCGGAGAGCCTCTTCTGAATTTTAAATATTCTAGTATTTTAAGGGCCTATGACAAAAAATGAAAATTGTGTACTTAATCACAAGAACTAGCTGAACTATCAGTGTAGCTATATTAAATGAGAACTTAGTAAACCTTAGTAAAGGTTTAATGGATAATTAGGTTTAGGATGTTTCTTCAAAAGGTCTTTATCTTATTCTGAAAAATAAATCTTATTTACTAAAAATTGGAAAGAAACACTTCAAGGCATAATGCCACTGGGACAAAAATATATTTAAAAAAAACAAAAATATATTTTAAAAAAACCACCTTGCATGCTATTCTTATTCTGTCCTTCTATAATGTCATCATGATGGTGACTTTCCATTCTCTTACCACCTTTCTTTGCCTAACCCAGGGGTGGGCAATTACGGCTCCTTCATGACTCGTGGACTTCAACTCCCAGAATTCCTGAGCCAGCCAT
>JAEANM010008162.1:0-17197 GCA_017656035.1 Myanophis thanlyinensis | reverse complement strand
TTTGTTGGCTGGAAAGCCAGCAGCCCAGGTCCAAGACCTAAGCGCAATATGACAGGGTGAGCGCCCATCCTCCCTCCCTCCCTCCTTCAACCATTTGTTTTTCTGATAACACACTGTGATCTGAAAACAACAACAAGAGAAAAGCAGAGTACATGTTGGTCAGGATGTTTGGTTAATGCATACAGAGCTTGAGAAGGTCCAAAAAGTTGAATTTATCACAGCATATCTCATATTATTGTATCTGACACTTCAAAGTGTGCATTTGTCTTCTCCTAACTTTTCACCCACTGATATGAAGATACAAAACCCATGTTTCAAGTCTGATCATTTTTTCGTCATTTTCACCATCCTTCCAAGAAAATGGTTTCTACCTTTTTTCTATAAATGAGGAATCAGAATTTTTTTAAAAAAATAGAATTACGGGCAACCTTTTCAAACCGTTACTTACACAGATTCTAAGGTCAGTCAGAAAAATAAAAGTAAAACAAAGTTAATAGTTTGAGAATCTTAATAATAACCTGATACGGTATATACCAATAGGATAGGATATGGATCCCATTTCTTCTGATTTTTATATTTTGGTATGCTTTTCTTTCAGCAGGAACACAGCTGGAGTGACTTCTCTAGCATTCCTGCCATCTGTCCTCTTTTAAGAGGTCTGCTGAATGGGAATGTTAACTTCTTGGTGTCCTACCCTAAATAGTCCTACTCTATGGAATCAGTCCCAGAAATTCAAAAATAACAATCAGCATCTAGTGTAGGTTCCAGATGGTCCTGGTGGATGATGATAATAGTGGTGTAGTTTTCAAGGAGCCCATGAACTGAGCACTGTTAATGGTGTGCTATGTAGTGATGATTGATTTGCTGTCTCTTTTAGTTTCCACCTTTTGGCACTGCTACAAGCTTTGAGGCCTCTTCTATGTTCTCACAGAGTCTAGTAATCTGGAGAGACTTCTTATTGCTTTTCTTCCTGCTGTCTTTCTGCTCAACAGCCAAAGCTCCCCGTCAGCCACAGAGAAGGCCCAACTTAGCCTTGGCAATGCCTCTCTTTAGATACCCACAGGCTAACCATCCATGCTTCCACTTCATGATCCATCTGTTTCTTACTGGGCCAGAACTGGGAGATAGAGCCCCGTTGCCATGGTGATGTAGCCATCTTCTTTCTCTCCCCTTGACTCGGGTGACCTTGCCTGTTATTGCTATGGCAACACAAGAGATGGCTGCCTGGTATTAAGATAAGTAGAGGCTGGGTTGGACAGTGGGATGGGACTTCAGTTCCCTAGGTACTGAATCCTGAGCAGCTGCTTTCCAGAATTGCAATGATTACAGATTTGCAACCACGGTTGATTCAGAATAGTGGCTGCTGAGTGGTACCTAAATACATATGAAGTAATTACTGTGTAAGAGGTGGGGGTGAGGGGGTGGTTTTGGTCTTTGTAATTAGGACCACATAGGATTTTTTGTTATAGGTATGGTTATTAGTTAACAGTTATTAGGATGTACTTTCCCATTGGATGCAGCACATAACTCCTGTTAATGGGAATGCATGCTGCATTGCAGCCCATCAGGCTCTAAATTTTCCCTGCAGAATTATATTGAAAATGTCCTCTGGGAATATTATGTGGGGAAATTGTGCCACTATCCTCTTAGTGCTGAAAAAGCTAACATGCACATTTATTAAGAAAGTACAACAGTCAAATCCCTATTTTGAGTGTCTGGCTTTTATTGTTACATGTGTTCTTTAGGGCAAGGTCTTCTCAGCAGCTCCTTGGGTCATAATTGTTTAATTTTTAATCTATTTTTTATCAGTTGTGTTTGTCAGGCAGGAGTTCCCACCCTAAAAGAAGCTTTACAAGGACTTTTTTTAAATGCCTCTGGAGTTTCAAATAATAGAAGTGAGTATCACAATTTCAAAAAATATATCTTATCTTTTTATATAGGAGAATACACACTGAAACGCTACCATGTGTGAGATATAGACCCATACACACATATTTACATATATCCAATGTAAAGAGTGTCTTTTCAGTGGGCTCTAAATTTTACACAACCACTAAAGCTTTCTGTAATAAATGCATACAGTTTTGACATTATGCTTTAAAAAATACATACACTACTAAAATGCTCTAATATATCTTTTTGTAACCATCAACTGGGCAAAATGATGTATTGTATAGCTGTTAAGTTTGAATCAAGAAATTTGGGGGATTCTGGTGAGAGAGAAATTCCCTGAGGATGGGCTCCAGCATGAGACCAAAAGACTAAACTTCTGGTCCCAATGACTGACTCAGATTGTATCCTGCAAATCTGGGGAATTGTGCTTGTTTCAGCACCTGTACACTATTGCTCTTTCATAATTCTGTGGTGCTGCAATCAGCCTTCATCATGGGTTGTCATTTCCACAGTTCCCTAAAAGCTCCCCAGAAGTCATTGGGGAAGCTGGCAGGAAGTGTAAACTTGATCGTGATTGCTGATATTCTCTGCAACTTTGGGGGGAGGGAAGCTGGCAGGGAGCACTGGCCTCCAAATCCCCTGTGCTTACACTATGCTGACCACTTTTGCACTCCTGTATACCCTTCCTAGTCTGTGCCAGAATGTGTGCACCCTTCCAGACCCACAGGGTACCTCTCTTGCACCCTACTTAATATGCATGGCATTCCCATGCATCTTGCATGTTAGGGAGAGCATGCAGATGTGCACAGAGTGCATGAGAGGTGGTGCAGGGTGTGCATAGGGATTCACATGGATCACGGTGGGTGTGCATGGGTGCACAAGTTGTTGAATGGGTCAGGGAGAATGCACAAAGGTGTGTAACTGGGGAGAAACCTGTGTTTCTTGTTGGATTATTTCCTAGGAAGCATTTCCTCCTCTTGTTCTCCAAAATAATCCACACATGCTATTACAAATGGAAAACATCAAAGCCTTTAGTTTTTTTCAGGTCTA
Source organism: Myanophis thanlyinensis (assembly GCA_017656035.1). Lineage (NCBI taxonomy): Eukaryota > Metazoa > Chordata > Lepidosauria > Squamata > Homalopsidae > Myanophis > Myanophis thanlyinensis. Next base: position 14,254 of record JAEANM010008162.1, on the reverse strand, counting down.
AGTGTACAGACAGTGAGGTAAACTTCCAAGTGGTGGAAAAATGCATAAAGGAAGACCATAGTAGCACTAATGGAATCCTCCACCAAGTCAAACAATAAAATAGTCTCAAGAAGTTAGTACCCACCCCCCTAGAAGAATAAAATATTTCAGGAAATATTAAAAAGGCAGAATATTATATTTCTCCTAAAAGAGAAATAGAAATCTTAAGGGAGACAGAAACTCAGAGCTTCAGCTTCCTGCCCCAAGCAGATATTTGGTGCCCATTGAGAAGGATTGGGCCAGCCTATCTTCAAGGCAAAAGACCTTCAGCTCCAGGATGATGGGACTATCCTTCAGCGCAAAGCCATTCAGCCACAATAGGAATCACACAACAAGCTTCTTCATTGAATCAGCAATGAAACTCAACCAAGTCTGAGACTCAGATAGCCTACAAAGTTAGCTATGACCCCTGCATAGCACCATGGGAGTCTGACAGCAGCCAATAAAATACATTTCTTGCACAGGAACAGGAAGCTCAAGGGCAAGGTCCGAGAGAAAGTGTATATAACCATCTCTCTCAACTCCATGTGGTCAGCTGCCCAGGACCTCTTAACCATGTGGTCCTGTTCATCAATAAAACCATCCTTCCAATCAGCCTCCATGTTTCCAGTGTCTTTCTCCCCACTTGGAACTGAACCCAGATGGACATTTCTTCCAACAATCACCATGAAGAGAAAGTTAAAAGAAATTCTCAAGCAATCTGAGAATAAAGCAGAAAAGCAGAAGCTTTTCTAGACAATCATGTTTTATGAAATTGCAAGGCAACTTATATATAGTATTATTTAGTTCTGTGTGGCAGAACTACTCTAAGGGGAATTAACAGATTAATTAACTCGTTACCCTGATTAATGAATAACTGAACCTGGAAGAATACAGTTCTTGATGGAAACAAAGGAGACCCTTGATGGTCTACTTTATCCTTATCCACAGAGATTTCTTTTAGCTAATCACACCAATGGGCCTTCCTGTTTCATATTTCCTTAGCTGCATTCATATATGCAAATGTGGGTATCTTAACAGTGGGTCTCTCTTTTTAAATTATTCCTTGCCATTCTCTTGCTAAATTTTAGACTACTTAAGCTTTAATCTCTCTAGGCAATACTCAATCCCTAAAATGCACTTTAAAAATGAAATACTTTAATGGATGAACTAACACTCCCACTCCCAACCACCCGCCCTTCTTCCCCTCCCTCTCTCTTTCACTCTTTCTTAAGCAATATGACTGAGTTGTCTCTTTTCTTTGTTTAGATTAGAGTAGGAGAAAAGTAGGAACAATTTAGCACTTTGCTACTTGACCAGCAAGACAGCAAATTCCTGGAGGGCAGAAATGGGCTTTTGCAAAGCTGTAAAGTAAATTGGAAACTTAAGATAAGCATGAAGCGGCAACATGTTCCAAATTGGCAGCAATGTACTTGGATTTTTTTCTCCCAAGTACAGGACAAACTCTGACAGAGAAGTTTTAATCACATCTTAAGCATGAATTTGGAGTTGCACCTGGCTAGAAACCAGGAGGATGTGAGTTCTAGTCCTGCAGTAGGCATGAAAGCCAGCTGCCTGATTTTGGGCCAGTCACTCTCTCTCTCCTCCCAATGTACTTCACAAGGTGGTTGTTGTGGGGAAAATAGGAGAAGAAAGGAGTATTAGGTATGTGCATTGCCTTATTTATAAAAATAATAAGAGTTGGGATAAAAAGAAATACATGCAACTTTATTTACCTTACTAGCATTTTTCCTGCAATTGCAGAGTCCACTTTTTCAGACCAACCATTGATAGCAATAGCAGTAGCAATAACACTTAGACTTATATACTGTTTCACAATGCTTTGCAGCCCTCACTGTTTACAGAGTCAACATATTTTCCCTAACAATCTGGGTCCTCATTTTACTGACCTCAGAAGGATGGAAGTCTGAGTCAACTTTGAGCCAGTGAGAATCAAACTGCTAGATTGCTGGCAGAATTAGTTAATTAGAATTAACTGCATTTTAACCACTGCACCACCATGGCTCTTGATTCATTGGTTGCAACAGGAATTGATTGATTGACCAGCTTGTCACTCATGAGTTGACAGAGAGTGACTGTCCCAAGATAACATAGCTGACTTTCATGGCTAAAGTAAGACTAGAACTCACAGTCTTCTAGTTTATAGCCTTACTACTAGACCAAACTTGTTCTCCTATGAATGGTAAACAACAATGGAGCTAAATAAGACTTTCAATACTGTTATAATCCTGTATTGAAAGGATCTTATTTTATAACTTTTATTTTTTTATATTTTATAAATAATTTTAAATTATTCTTTCACTCTCCTACTGAAATCACCAAAGATGGCATTACTCATTACTATAGGAGCTACGTATTTTATACCTCTAATAAGCCCAAACCATTGGTATTTAAGAAAATCTTGATCTTGTCAGAGCTTGCAACATCAATCATATTCAGAAAGCACACACAAGTAACTGATTCAGCAGGATTCAGTAACTTCTCTTGATATATAATATGAGGTGACTATACAATACCAAAGTAGTTTTTTCCAACATGATAACAAGTACAAGCAAAAACCAGAAAAGGAGAGGAGTAAAGAGTTTCAGTTCAGAGCTTAGCACAGACTAGTTTCAGTTTCAGAGCTGCAGAGCTAAGTCATGCCCAGGCTCCAAATGGTTTCAGTCACCAATCAGCTCCCATTGGCTGATCTGTTGCTATGTCTCTTCTAAGTCATGAACTCTCATACACTGACAGATCTTTTATAAACCAAGTATTCTCTGCCCTTTTGATAACATTGGTGATGAACTTATTAGCTCATTTCAGCCTGTACAAACTCTTCTGGAAGGATAAAAAAATATAAGGCATGGAAAATAAATATTTGGTGTCTTAACATATTTACACTATATGCAAACTTCACCATCTATCCCCCCCAAAAAAACCCAGAGGAAAATGTAAGGTCATTCTTCCCAGGAAGCAAGATTGATATCAACTGAATTCAACTATATCAGGTGATTTAGCAGAGAGGAGGTTAAAGGGGAATATTCAAGCTGTGTGAAATATTTTCTTTGTTTCCTTCCTAGCAAATCCTTTAGGAATTCTGCTACGTAGGAAGTGGCTATTTGAAGAGGCTTCAAAAATCATTTCCTTTAAGTGTAAGTATTGCAGTAGAATGCGATTACTTGCTGCAGCCAACTCATCATCGCCAACTTGCCATGATGTCTTGTGAAGAACTTATGATGGCTCTTGAGATGGGTCATGTATGGGTCACATCAAGTGAGGGCCTTGTAATGGGTCAGGTGTGTGTCATGTTATGTGAGGGTCTTGTGATGGGTCTTGTGATGAGGAGTCATGTAGATGAGGGTTATTGGGAGATGAACTGCTTGTGGAAAACCAACCCACAAGCTTGGAGAATGGCCTCATATTTCTTATCTCCATCTCATGGAGGCTGCAACCTTTTCATTTAGAGCCTGTCTGGCTTTACTAGAAGAGGATGGATAGGGAGAAAACTGAAATACAAGAGGGAAATTAAAAGCTTTGCTGAGATGTAAGAAGGAGGAGATCTGGTTTGACCAATGGCTTTGTATTCAAAAATGTATTTTTGGATAACTCTGGTTTAGTTATAGCATTAACTTACCAATTACAGAACACACTTTGTCTCTGTAGTATAGCATCATATTTCCCTTGAGGCCTGTTTCTCTCAGACATAGATGTAAAATATTCCATCCTTAGGTCATTCCCAAAGGCAAAACATCTCTCTTTTTACTAGAACAAAAATCTTTACCCAAGGCTATAAACAATATAAAAAAATTATCAGTTTAATTTAACGTGAACTGGAATGCACGTATTTATGCATATATATACATACATACATACAATAGCCTGTCTAATTCAAAAAATATCTGGGCAGTAATAAAAAAAGTAGTTAAAAAGGTAATAATAAATAAAATCACTAAATTTCTACTTTGAAATGTAGTTGTTTTGTAGATCTATCTGAGCCACTTACTATTGAAAAATAATCTAACTTCCCATTTCAAAAACCTGAAATGCTTTCAGTATTAATAATCCTATTGTTCCTCATCTGATTCATTTACTTGATAGTTCCTGTTCCAACTTTGACTGATATTCATCAAGAGATAACCTGAGGAATTATTCTCTTTCCCTCTTAGATTGTGAAATATTGGTATGTCAACTATTTTAATCAAAGTCTACATTCTGAGGTAAATTTTCCTCAGTAAAATTTTGTTTTCAGTATCTGGGATAGTGGTTTGGTGTGTTTTTTCACATCTTTTTCTGGCACAGTTCATTGGACTGTCATCCAAGAAAAACACGAAGTATTTATGACTTTGACACTTTATACTGCAGTCTTCCTTGCTCTGATTACACTGATACACTATCACAAGATATTGAGGTTACATTAGGATTAGGGTAAGGAATGCAGGATACTTTCCATCAAATTAACTGTCTTTTTTTTTCCTCAGTAGCATTTTTCTCCACCACATTGGCTGGCATGGCAAAATCTCCATGAAATATCCTCATAGGAATTTATTTATGTAGTGCTACAGAGTTCAGTATCAAGTTCAGCCTATTGAATTCAACTTTTCATACAACTTAAATCTAGGCGTAATTTTTCATTAATTGTTTAATCCACTGTTTAAGCAAATTTCAGTGTTGTGATTGTTCATAACCTAGGTCAACTATCATGCTAGGTTCCTGGGCAACTGGTGACAAATAGGCTACAAAACTCACAAGTGTTGACTGAACAACCAGGGTTGATAGAACTACTGGAAAAAGAGTTGTTTACTTAATGCAAATATATAAAGATGTGAAAACAAATAAATAATGATAGGTGTGGGCATGACATACATTTACACTACTTGTTAGAAGATCTTATCTTATCATATTATTATGTCCAGGAAAGAGGCATTAGGATTGAAATCTAGGTTCCATCTTTTCATAATACCATAGCCAACACTAAAAGCAAAGAATTGTGTAAAATATAGTTACTGGCCCAAAGCATTTGTTTTTTTTATAAAGCAACAAGAAATGCATCGTCTCTTGGGCCTGTAGACAGCCAAGCAATAGAGCCATCTGCTCTATTAATCCATCTGATTCAGGTTGTCTGCAGGTACTTTCTCCTACTTGGGGGTTTCTAGATGTCTTCGGATCATGTTTATCAGAATGCCAAGTTAAGGTGTACTCTAACATCTGATGAGTACTAGCAAGACTGATTTCCAGTGGCTATCAGCAGCTCTACAGCAAACATGTTCTCATGGCTCATAGAATTGTATCACTAATAGCTCATGACATTTTAGTTCAGATTTCAAAGTTCAAATTTCAGATACTTCTGGGTTAAAAGGGATTATTTTCCTGCCAAAAGCATATTACATGACATAGCACATGCATACAAAAGAGGTGGAGCTTGTGACACGAAACTGCCATCATCAGTTTGTTGGAAATGTAGGATCCTGCATAGGAACCACTGGCAGAGAGATGAGCGCACACAACATCTGCAGAGATTGGGATGCTCTATTATACCACCTCTTTTCCCCAATCTTCATCCTGCTCTGCCCAAAAGACTAAGGGAGAAGTGAAGCTTTTGCCCTCTTTGACCTCACTTAGACCATTGAGGAAAGTGTAGAACATTTTGGTAAATGCAATATAATTGGAATAGCTCTCTGGTTTTCAGCCTGGTGAATTGCGATGTCTCAAAATCAGGAATGAGACATACCAAAGGAGTGGCACATTATTGCTCTTCTGGGGAACAAGGCTAACCTATTATACATTTGCAAAATACTTTGCAAATCCTTTCCACAACTAAAGGGCTAAAACTTCCTTTCCTGCCTTCCTTTCTAAATAAAGCTTGTAATGCAAACAATGAAATTCACTCTACCTTGCAGTCTCATCTTTTCTTCCTCCTTTCCTTGAATGTGCACAGCTGGATACAATGCATTAGCTTCTCTGAAGAAGCTAGAAATATTGGCGCTGTTAGAAAAGAAAGAAAATGCTATACACAATGTCACAATGGGCTTTCTTTGAAAAAAAAATTAAACACACAAACACAAACATACACGGAGAGAGAGAATGTTTCCAAGGTTAGGCATTTAATAATTGCTCCGCAAGCTCGTTCTGCCACTAGGCCTGTTTTGTTCTTCGTCCTTGGTAAAATGGTCTTATTACTAAAAATGGATGTCACCACATGAGTTCTACACATATTTAAGCATACATTGTCCGTGTAATATAATAAAAGAGTCTTCAGAAGCATAATAGATTCCCTTCATGTGTATTTCTAGACTCCATTATGTTGAATTCACAGTGGCAAAGCTGAAACTGCCAGAAAACCTCAGCTTTCTCACAACTAATTAGGAATATGTCACACAACTGCAGGCTGAAATCAAAGGTAAATTTGTTTCCTGGGGGAACAGCATTAATTCCCGTTCTGACACCCCACTAGGAAATGCAAGTTACGCTTTTGAGGTCAAGAAATAATTTAGTAAGATGTCTATTATCTCAAAACTTAGAATGGATTATTACCACTTTTGTGTTTCATGGAACTTGGTTACTTGGGGAGGAAATCAGTTTACCTTGTTCTTATAACCTTTCAAATAACCTATGGCATTTAATAGGCTAGCCTGTATGCATTTATTGGATTTCTATAGCTGCCCATCTCCACAGGTGGCATAAATCATAAAATATAAAAAACAAACCAAAGGCAATTAAAATTATACAAAATGGATAGGTGTAGAATTAATAGAATAAAATTATTATCATGGATTTTAGTATAGCCAAGAAATTGTGTTTTTAACTCATCTGTGGCCCCAGGCCCTATACACACAACCCTGACTCCATGGCCTCATGAAAAACCAACAAAGCCAAGCTCATCCTGATCTCAGAAAGGAAAATTATTTTAAAGGATGGGGGCTATAGCAGAGAAAACACATCTCCTGATTCCTTCCAAATGATATTCAGTGGCTGACAGGACCTATTATAATTTGCCCAACCTGCTGGACTAAACTGAATCTCTGGCTCATCCCATGCTGGGCATTTAGGAAAGAAAGACCCTCAACTTCATTTGTAGTAAAAGGTATATTTTTACTAAAATCAAGTGGTTATAGCAACAGCATAAGAAAAGCTGGATCTGAATATTCCCACCTAAAATCTGCCTTTTCCCGCGCCCACTACCCTTGATCAGAAAATGTCTATTTGCATCTCTAGTTCCTGTTAACTTGTCATCCCTCCCTCTCTATATTCCCTTCTTCCCTGTGCCTGCATTTTATGGCAGGATGCCAGTGAAGCGAAGTGATTGGGAGAATACAGTCCCTTAGGTAATCCAATCCCAAGCCATGTAACTTTAAAATTAATTACAGCATCTTGAATTGCACCTAAAAACATATTGGCAACCCATGTAATGCACAAAGAAGTAGCATTACCTGTCAAATATCAACATCCATGCAGTCACATTCTGTACCAACTGAAGTTTCTGAATGTTTTTCAAGAGCAAAATCCTGTAGAACATACTGCAGTAGTCCAGAGAGGCGGTCACAAGAGCAATTAACTTCCTTTGGCACCCCCTTCTTTGCAGAAGAAGGTATTAAGCAAAGCCCAGCAAAGATTGATCCTGGTTCGCCTCTCTTTAAAATAAAGATGATACTGAAAATGTTTTTGCTTTTTAACCTAAATGGAGCCAAATAGCTTCTATCTATGCATTGTTGCATTTGATTTCTATGCACGAGGAAGAAGTTCACATCTGTCCTACAGTATCCCCCTTATTTTGCCATTAGGAAATTTAAATAATAATAATATAACACCATTGTAATGTTAATTATGAAGCCGTTCTTCCATATCTGACTAATTTCATTTGACCTAATCAAAGCAGATCTAAATGAATTATTTGAATTATTTCAGTGAGAGTTGGACTACACAAAACATTTGGAACTTTTCTAGAGCTCATCTTTTTGTCCTTTTATAGAGAGGGGGCTTAGGGCTTATATAATAAGCCCAAAGGAGGAGGTAGCTGAAGTGGGAGAATAATTTCAGGCCATTCCAAGCCATACTGCTGCAACAGTAAATTTCTCAATCAACATTTATTTAAGAAATATGTAGACACTTGAGATGATGGGTGTGCGCCAGTTATTAAAGTTGTCATCTGTTGACAAATGGGTTGTAATTATGGTATTTGCAACAGCATTACACATGCATTGCACTGACATCTCTGGTTTATAGGGAAAAAAAGAGGGTGGGGAAGATGTATCTTCCTTTCTTAAACAAAGTTGCCTTTATAGATCCAGATCTACCAAGAAAAATCCCGGAGGGAACTTATTTAAATAATAATGGGTTAAAATTCCATATATGAATAACTATTAGGTAATGAGGAAAGATTAGACTCTTCACAATAGGACTTCACAGAGGGAAATCACCTCTCTTGGCATTAACCATCAAACAAGAAGGGAGGAGCAAATTGGCAACAGGCAGGCAATCCTCCATCTCAGTGCAGCCATCTTTGTCTAAAGATCATTGCAGTTCAGTTATTTATGATTTTTAATTTACTGTGCCCGCAGGAGCTTTCACAGAAAGATTATAATGAGCAAAACAGATAGGAGCTCAACATAAAGGCATGGGAAATCTTAAGATGGTGTCTTACAAACAGCATAAACACCCAGCTCCATCCTGAAATTTGAGGCTGATATCTAAAAAAGAAACAATCTTTTTCCAAAACAACCCCAATGATGTCATCCCTACATCACCAAGGTAATTTCTGTCTTATAGAGAAGCATCATGTTTTCTTCATGTTCAACATTCTGTGGTCCCAGGGAGAGTAAGAGATGAGTAAGGGGGGGGGGGAGAATCAGGGCTGAAAAGAGATCTACAGTATTAAGTTGCCAATTTTGTTTTTTGCAAGATGTTCAGAGCCTTAACATCCAACCTCTTGTTGAAAGACTTTATGGAAATAGGACCATGAATTTCCTTTAGATTGTTGGTTTCGTTTGTCTTGTGGTGAAGGATTAGATTTGATGCCATTTCTCTCTACAAGTAGCTAGTTAATTTAACATAACATTGTATAATGTTTTGATTGCCAGTGGTCAAAAATAAGGAAACATTGAGCAATAATTTCTTTCTTGTGTCATAATAAATAGATACATCAACAGAGCAGCAATGAATCTCAATCTTGTAACGCAAGGCTTTGAAGAGACTATAAATGGAAAATATGTGACCAGTTGTTGAACTTCTAAGGTTAATATCAAGGAGTTTTCAATGAACTTGGTGATCACCAGCAAAACTTCATCCTTCAAAAACACATTAATGGACATTCTTCTGAACTTTGCCCACCAAAACCTAAGTTTTGCCCTACCTTTCCAGCTTGGCACCCAAAGAAGCCAGTAATGAAGGGGACCCTTCCATCAAGAACCACATCTACAAATAATCTATGTCAATTTTCTTGATTCTGTGCTGTGGTGTCGCAATGGTTAGAATGCAGTAATGCAAGCTACTTCTGCTGACTGCTGGTTGCCTGCTACTTGGCAATTCAAATCTTACCAGGCTCAAGATTGACTCAGCATTCCATCCTTCTAAAGTTAGTAAAATGAGGACCCAGATTGTTGGGGGCAATAAGCTGAGAGGGCTGTAAAGCTCTGTGAAGTGATATATAAGTCTAAGTCTTATATATCATTGGTCAGAAGCCACAAAGTTACACTATCTGTTTGCTAGCCATGTGGTTTTCTTTTCCCATCCCTATTTTTGAAGCTTAAAAGAGATACAGGGTCAATATAGAATTTTGAAATATATAATGAAAAAAACTTGAACATATGTGGCTGCAACCTGAAAAGATTAACATCGCTAAAGCAATGTTACACAATTTCAGCAAACTGAAATAAGATGTATGGACTTCAACACCCTGTATTCCCTAGCCAGAATGCTATCTCAGGAATTTTAGGTGTTGAAGTCCACACACCTTAAAGTTGCTGAGGTTGAGAAGGGGTGTGTTCTCATTTTTCCAAAATGAAATAAATACAGATGCTTTAAGTGTCCTCCTTTCCTATTGTAGACTATGAAATGTTTTTCTCTCTTTAACAGAGTCTCAAAACTCTGAAATCCAATCCTTCTGCTGCTAAAACAAAATTGCAAATTCATTTCAAAGTACGCCATCTTCAAATCTCCAGTTTAAACTGAAACTAGGTTAATTAGTACAGGACTAATAATGCAGTGACTTTCAAATGTTTATATTTTAGGAAGACTAGAAAGGAATGTTCAAGGCATTGAGAAGAATTCTATCCACTAATAAAAGGTGTCTGTGTAGTATATATTCTGGTTTACCGTGACAGAGAGAAACAAATGTTTCGTGAAGACTGAAAGTGATGGAGGTCTCCTTTATGGAAAATGTTCTTCCACTGTTGACTTTGTTAAGATTAGCTCAACAACCTTTAAAAAAAAGCTCCAATGTTTTATTGCTTAGAAATCACTGGGCTACACATCAGCCCTGGAGCTGTGCATGCATGAACCACAAACTAGCCAGCCAATTTTCATCCTAACTGTAAATCTGCAAACCCAGCCTGTGTGCTTAAGTTATGGTTCAATGTGTCAGGGAAACCTAGAAAATCCAGTTAACTGAATAAACAATAGCTTAGTTAATTATCTTTAATAGTCCTGCTCAAACACATTTTTTTTCATTTTTCCTCCTCTCTGAAATATTGTTTAGAACTTACAGAAATATGGAGAAGTCAGTGTGTTCTTTTTTTTTTAATTGACTGACTGAACAACATTCTGCTATCAGACTTCAATGCCCTTATAGCTTGACTGGGAACTTAGATATTTACCATGAAATTAGCTTCAATGTTTTTACCCATTCCCCATCATTTTCATCTTTAATGGTTTCTTTTTCATTATCTGGACAAATGGTTCCAATGAATCTGATGCCTTTGAAATACAATCTGTTCTACTTATACTGCCCTGGCTTAATTTAGCCAGCTGTTGGGGACATCAAAAAGCTAGAATTTATTCCAGCTTTCATTGGAGTCCATAAAAGAAAAATCTCCAGCTAAAAGCAATCTAAACATAGGGTATTAATAATGCCCAATAAAAAAGGTGTTTTCATAAACAACACTTCACATATTTTATAGCTGATGAAGCCATGAGCCTGCTAGAAACTTGTGACTTGCCATACATATATGCAATTTAAAACCAATCATTTAGCAGCATTCACATTTGCAATTAATTTGCCATTAAAAATAAATATCATCTCACATTAACAGCACTTCAAGAGGTTGCCTATAATTTCAAGCTTGGCCTTTGAATGGAGAATTAATTTTCAGGAATCCACCACATCAGGAGACTCATTTTCCTGGCAACTGTAGTAGATTTATCAATTTTCAGCAGAAACAACAACAAAGCCATCATCGATCTTTCCTTACCCACCAATATTTCTAAAACATGTTCAGAAGCCCTTCCTTGCCCAGATCCCTCTGAAATAAAATTGAAAAAGAAATTGATAACTATGTATGGAGAAGTTTGGCTTTGATTGTTGCTTTTATTTTTAATGACTAACTCTGGAAACGTTTTCTGCTGAACCATTTGTCTATGTGTTTTCATTCTACTTTATTGAACTATAAAAGTAGCTAATCAGCAAATGCAACAACTATTATCCAAAGTGTTTTTATAGGTGTGTTTGGCTTAAAAGAACACAGTAATTTTAAAAACACTGTATTTTTCCCAACTGCTACTGGATTTCATAAATGTAATAGTATTTGACCTATGTAAGGAATTTCATGGCTTGTTTCTAGAGAAAGCTAGTGCCAATAATGGCTGTTTCATAGATGAAATTCTGAAAGCATCCTCTCTCTTTCCTGGATAATCACTGAAAAATCTTTGTGTAACAGCTGGCTACAGAATTTGGGTTTTAACAATAGGAAAATCCTCTTCAGATTTTACATATGTTCAGTCTGTATGAAGTCCAAGAAGGAGATATGTCTTTGCCAGCTGCATTCTTTCTGAAAGGAAACATATAAATGAAGAAAATTGCATGAGATCCCAATCTTTGGAGCTTTAGAACATACATTTATATATGTATTCTTTTTTCTTGCTACAAACAAAGATAGTTACCATGTGTATGTCAAGAAAGACCAAATGGCAGCCATGACTGTTTAACTGGCCACCTTGACACATTTTTAACCTTCCACCATTTGCAATGCCACAAACAACCAAGCTATGCACTTGATTAATTATTAAGATACATTTGTAAGATGGCAGCACTGATAATTGGAAAGTCCTTCCTTCCTTCCTTCCTTCCTTCCTTCCTGACCATACTATAGCATGATTACAGTTTGTAATCTCATTGTAAATTGTAAATTGACTCCTGTAGTTTGTCTTTTTTCAAATTTCACTTCAATCACTTAAGAAATAAAATTTACCTCACTGACATGTCAAACACTGTAGTCCTGAATAAAGTTGTTTGGAGTGAATTATAGCTCTCCTAAAATTAACCCCTGGGTTAAAAATCACCATTTTTTTTTCAATTTGAATAACACATCCTCACCCCACCAACAAAATCAAATGTGTTATCTAAACAATACCATTGAAACTGATATGTATTTTATTCAATCAATGATCAGACCAATATAATAAAATAATTTTAATAGAGCTTCCTAAAACTAAAAAAACAAACCCTAAAACTAAAAACATTAAAAAATAAAAAAAGCTTTAAAAAAGATTAGAAACCATAACATAGCACAGAAGATAACTCACTTTGGATATAATATATTTTGGTTCCTCAAATTTTATTCTTTGGTAATTTGCTTACTTATTTATTTATTTTATTTGTTTAAATTTATATACCACCCCCTCTCCCAAGGGACTCGGGGCAGTGTACAGCAAATAAAAACACACATAAGAAAATCTAAAAAACCAATTAAAATAATTAGATGAGGCTGATAATTTAAAAATTACAATTAAGAGTTAAGATGAATTAAGTTAAAATTATAAAATTTAAAATTACCACTAACACATTAAAAGGCTAGCTGGAAGAGATGGGTTTTCAGTGCATGTTGGAAAGTTCAGGGGTCAGTAATGGTCCAAATCTCAGGGGGGAGTTCATTCCATAAGGAGGACACAGCCACACAGAAGGCTCGAACCCTCGGGGCCGTCAGGAAAAATTGGCTCGACGGTGGCACCCCGAGGAGGCCTGCCCTGTGGGAATGCACCGGTCGGTTGGAGGCTGATGGTGGCAACAAGCGGTCCCATAGGTACCCCGGTCCCAATCCATGGAGCGCTTTAAAGGTAAGTACCAACACCTTGAATCGCACCCAGAAGGCCACAGGAAGCCAGGGCAGCTCACGCAGGAAAGATGTAACATGGGAGCTCCGAGAAGCTCCCATAATTGCCCACGTGGCCGCATTCTGCACTAACTGAAGCCTCTGGATACTCTTCAAGGGGAGCCCCATGTAGAGATGCATGTAAACCCCCATATAAACCCCCATGCTTTAACAGCCGAGATGCAAAATTTTAGCTATGTTACATGTATTGGTTGAATGTATGGACATTCTCAGATTGGAAAGTCATCTTGTACTCACTATGTGATCCCCAATTGACTTGACTAATTAAAATAAAATGTTTTCAAAAAGAGTTTTTTAAAAAAGAAGTCAAAACTAGCCATTTGGCAAAACAGAACAAGCTGACACAAGAAAGAGTAAATGAGAAAGGTTTGCTCTTAGATTTAAATCCCACAGAAGCAACTTTAAAGGAAATTAAAGACATTTGGCAGAGAATACTACACCACCAGCCCCTCCAGGTAGTAGTCTCTGGCTGCTCTTTGTAATGGTAGGTTGGCCGTATGGTACGAGCTGCCTTTGAATTCCTCAGAATAAAGACGTGTTAGTAGAGGACTTGACTGCAGGCTCCTTATCTGACTTGTCACTTTGATGCCTTTCTAAGATTTTTCTGTTAACTTCTTCCTGTTGGAATAAAGATGGCATGAGATCATATTCGCAGTCTGTTGATAGTTGCAATAGGGATGTTTGGAATATTTAATTGGCAGCCAGAGAGACTTGGCTGAAAAGAAGGGCTCCGGAGGGGAGGATGCTCATTTGGAACAAAGTCATTTTCTTTCTTTAAGCTTGGATGTCTTGTGATTGTTTGGTACATTCGCTTGCAGCGAAATGCCATCATATTCTCAGCCACTTACATCAAGGACTTTGTTTGTAAATGGCTATTTTGCAGATGCTTTGGTTTATTTTATTTTATTTTATTT
>JAEANM010008161.1:0-17197 GCA_017656035.1 Myanophis thanlyinensis | reverse complement strand
CGGCTGTCTTTAGAAGATCATATAGCAGCCGTCTCCAGGGGGGCTTTCTATCAGGTCCGTCGGATCGCCCAGTTGCGTGGATTCGTGGGTTCGAAGGACAATATGTTTTGGTCTGTCACTGGACTTTTGGTCCCGGCCCCCGAGGTTCTTCCTAAGATGTCCGGTTTCTTCTTGCAAGAAAAAAAGAGCGCTGATGGCAGAGGCCATACAGCATCTGAGGGACATCAGGGCTATCTGCCCAGTACCACCGGAGCACTGGGGGCAAGGATTTTATTCGATTCTGTTCGTCATTCCCAAGGCTTCAGGGGGCTGGAGAGCAATCATAAAGCACCTGAACACTCATCTAGAATACACATGTTTCAAGATGCACTCACTCCTGTCTATTCTGGAGGGGATCAGGAAGGGAGACCTTCTGATGTCAATAGACCTAACGGAAGCGTACCTCAACATTCCCATTCATCCAGACCATCAACACTTTCTCCGTTTCTGCTATGCAGATCATCATTACCAGTTCAGGGCCCTACCTTTTGGCCTGTCCTCAGCCCCCAGGGTATTCACAAAGGTCCCGCAAGAGGGACACCCTGCATTCCTTGGTGTCTATGTAGGCCTCCAGGTGTAAAATGCAGGTGGTGGGAACCAGGTGACTCTTTCCCCAGTTCACCGAAAACCCATGCCTTTGCAGCAGGTCTACTGTGAACACGACATCTTCCAAGGCCTGCTGGTGGGAAGATGACTGGACCAGGATGTCATCCAGATAGCACTGGACTCTGATGGGGATGGATCTGAGGCAGGCGGACAGAGGTATCTGTGGCCCAGATTTTTGACTTCCTGCAGACAGGTCTAGACAGGGAACTGTCTCCCAACATGATAAGGCACCAGGTAGCCGCACTATCTTTGGTATTGCAGTGCGGGGACCTGGAGTCAATTGCACAGCACCTGGTGGTGTGTAGCTTTCTCAAAGGGGCTGCAAACCTACATCCCCTGGTGGTTCACAGGTACCCCACCTGGGATCTGCCCAGGTTCCTTCAGGCCTTAACAGAGAGGCCCTTCGAACCATTGAGGTCAGCCAGCCTAAAATTCCTGTCTGTGAAGGTGGCTTTCCTGGTTGCCATCACCTTGGCCAGAAGAATTTTGGAGTTAGTGGCCCTGTTGGTCAGAGATGACCTGTGTGTGTTTCATCCGAATACTGTATTTTGGATGGACCCCACTTTCCTTCCCAAGGTTAATTCCTTGTTTCATAGGTCCTAAGAGATTGTTTTGTTGGATTTCTACCCGAACCCAACCTGCGCCCTAGAACAAAAATGGCATAAATTGGATGTGCAGAGGGCTCTCTGCATCTACATTAGGAGGACAGCTTCGTTCAGAACCTCAGAGTCTCTCATGGTCTCATTCCACCCCCCTTCGCTAGGCAAGAGGGTGTCCCCTTCTATGGTGGGCAGATGGATTCAGGGTTGCATCGCCAAGGCCTACGAGACACAGGCGGTGCAAGTCCCTCAACACATCACTGCCCACTTGACCGGGAGCGCTGCCACCATGGCGGCCTGGGCGACCCAGGCCCCGATTGAGGAAATTTGCAGAGCGGTGACCTGGTCGTCGCCTTCCCCATTCATAAGACATAGATTAGATGCCTATACATCGGCTGATGCAGCCTTTGGCAGAAAGGTATTGCAAAGGGTGCTGGTAGGTGAAGACATTCAGGGCCAGTCCTGCTCCCACCTATAGAGGGGGTAGGCTTTGGTATGTCCCGTTCCTTGGATTCTCTCTAGCGCACTGGAGAAAGAGTGTTGGTCTTACCTGATATGCTCCTTCTGAGTGCGCTGAGAGAGAATCCAATCCCACTCTTAGAGCAGTCGGGCCCTAATTCACAGACATCATGGAGAAGACCACTGTGTTCCTGTCAATTGCACAACCTCAGCGAAACTGGGAAGCAACAGGATGGAGGCATGGATAATTAAGATTGGCAGACTCAATCTATAGAGCTACTCAAGACAAGACAACCCGTTCCTTGGATTCTCTCTCAGCGCACTGAGAAGGAGTGGATCAGGTAAGACCGATGCTCTTTCTTGATACAAAAAAACTTATACGGTATATATGCACACACACTTTACATAAATATAATCTGAAGCTGTTGAAAACTTTATATGAAACAGATTTCTTAAGTTGCTGGAGTCAAGTGGCATACAAATTTAATAAATTATTATTATTGTTAATTTTATATATATTTCTCCATGCTTGGTGACAAAAAGACTGCCTGCCTTCAGAGGCTTTATTAACTTTATTAATAAAGAGGCTTTATTAACTTCATTAAAAATACACATTATCATCTTTTTACTAGCCTTACCTTTCTGCTGTGATAAAAAAATCACCCCCTCTCTGGTTACTTGGCATTTCAGCTCACTGGCTTCTGCACTTCAAAATAAAAGTCAGAGGCTTCCCCACAACAGCCCCTTCGGCTCCAGCAGCTTCTTTTCCTTGTAGCCCTGAGCTGCTTCATTTCTGAAATCCTGGGCTCGGCAGCCAGAGAAGCTGGGTGGATTTCAAAAAGCCGTCTCAACAGGGCTACAAGGAAAAGATTACAAGTGCTGCTCCTCCATCAGAGGCTTGGAAAAAAGCTGGATTTTAAACAGAGGTTTGGAAAGAGCCTTGTACCATGGAGGCTTTCCCCACCCAGCCCCAACCAGATGCCCTCACTTCTCCCAAGCATTTCTTTGCTTGGTATTTGTGGAAGAGCCACACTCAAGGGGCCAAAGAGCCGCATGTGGCTCACAATGCGCAGTTTGCCAACCACTGACCTAATCTAATCTTTTACTTATTGCAAGTTTCATTAGAGCATCTCTGGAGGATGGCAAGCCATCTTCTGTCTGAAAATCTCTTATGCTGGAGAACTCAACTGCTTCATGTTAAAATCTGTTCTACTGACAATCACCTCATAAAGCCAAGAAACTCCTTCAGAAATCTAGATGAAGTCTTCTTCCTTGTCATTTTAACCAACTAGTGCTGTCTTTTAGCTAATAGAAAATAAATCTTTTAGCTAATAGAAAGTAAATCTCTTCCATCTCTGAGGAGCTGGGAAGTTTGTAAATTGGAAATATAAATCAATAAAAACAATAAAATTATTGACAGCAGAGGTGAAATTGAGCAGGTTTGCTAGAACCGGTAGTAAATTTTCTAAGCAGTTCAGAGAACCAGTTGTTAGAATAAATCTCCTTTTGTTTTGTTTTTTCCACTTTACAGGGTTAATCCTGTAAGGATGCCAGGAAAAAACTTTCTGGTGTTGTTTCTAGCCTAATCTTTATTGCCCTGCTTACAGAAACTGCCCACCCAGTCACATGACCCCCCCGGCCACGCCCATGCCCACAGAACTAGTAGTAAAAAAAATTGAATTCCACCATTGATTGATAGCCTTTCAAATATTTCATGACTGCTGTTCTGTTGTCCTTCTGCCAATTCATCTATGTTGGAAGAGACTTTGGAGATCTTCTAGCCCAACCCTTGCTCAAGCAGGAGATCCTATATCAGTAGCCCCCAACCTTTTGGGCAACAGGGACTGGTTCCATGGAAAGAGGTTTTTCAAAGGACCGGAGGGGTGGGGGAAGGGAACGTGGTTTTGCATTTTGCCTGCATCCTGCAAATGGGACTTAGCTTGTTTCTGCAGATTGGTTTCTGGCAATCCGTGGCGCACTGCTAGTCTACAGACCTGGGCTTGGGGGCCTCTGCCCTGTATCATTAGACACAACTGGCTGTCCAGTCTTTTCTTGAAAACCTCCAGTGATAGAGCACGCACAACTTCTGGTAGCAAGCTGTTCCACTGATCGATTGTTCTCACGTTAGGAAATTTCTCCTTAGTTCCAGATTGCTTCTTTCCTTGATTAGTTTCCATCCATGGCTTCTTGTCTTGCCTTCTACATAGCCCAAAGAGACAGTCCTACTTGAGTGAGGAGATGGAAACCATATTTTGCTTTAGCATCAATTTAAAAGTCGAGTTTGAAAGTATTAACAGCTTTCAGTCATTGTCTAAATATATGGTATACAGCAAAAGCATCCTGCTTTGCCAGTTGTATAATAGCTTACATTGTATTTAAAGGATGGTTGGTATTTGTTTATTTATATGGACTATAAAGATCGGAGTTTCTTCCTCCTTTCCCCCCATTGTTGAAACGAGCAATATTTTGACTCTCAGAAACAATCCAGTTTATTGAACAACTAGACTTCTCTCTCATACTAATGCAACATGATTGAGTTTTGCAATTTCAAATGAATGAAAGTTCACATTAGAGAGTTATTTTTAAAAAGAAAGTTAAATTTAGTTCCTTTTTTTAGCTTTTTAAGAATTCAGTTTACAACTCAGATCGACTCATTTGATCTGATCATTTATTTCACTTCTGTTTTAATTCAGAGAGGTAATGTGTTTGTGGATGCGTGACACCAGCAGTTTGAACACTGTGCGTGTTGCAGACTGTGTGTGTCTGTGTCTGTGTGTCTGTGTGTGTGTCTGTGAGAAAGGATTGTCTCTTTGTGGATCTCCATCTTTTACAGTTATCCTGCTGGCTGTAATTCTGCAGAATCTGCAAAACCAAGATTTCCTTCCGATGGTTGTTGAATAATGTATGCTTCCTTAATTGCCCCATTGATGTAAAAGCCCAGAGTGAATGGTTCCTAAAGTCAGTCCTGTTTGTAGAAGAATACAAAGTGGAAAGAAGTTGTGAAGATAAACTTTTAAGATGATAGGAGCTAGTTGGGAAGAACAATGAGGCTATGCTTAACGTTTAATGCAGAAATCAATAGTACAAGGCTAAACATGGATATTAAGCCATTCAATGGGGTTTATTTTATTCTCAAGAGTTGGGTGCATCTGTGATAAATCTAAATAGAGGTGGAAGGGACCTTGGGGGTCTAGTCCCACCCCCTGCTCAAGCAGGAAACCTTATACCATTTCAGACATGTGGCTCTCCAGTCTCTTCTCAAAAATCACCAGTGATGAAGCACCCATAACTTCTGAAACAAACTGAGTCTGCTGGTTAATTGTCCTCAGAACTGTAGGGCAGTTCTGTCAGATCCCCATCATGAATCTGCCATTCTCCTGGGAGGAGGAGAGGGGATTGTCAATGTATTACTTAGTTTATTGCTTTTTTCCCTCAAGGGTTACTATGTAACACTTCACTTTATAACCTTGATCCTGCTGCCAAGGCACCCTAACATATACACACCTTTTAGGGAATGTGAAGAGAGGGAGGGCCATGTGGGTTGTATCAGTTCAAGAGTGCAGGAGATGACCCTGGGAACATCCAGTTATCATTTATTTATTTTATTTTATATAATTTATATACCGCCCCCTCTCCCAAAGGGACTCATTAAAAACATACAAGGTAATCTTCTCAAGGCAGCAGTTACCAAAACACATCCACACCTGCGGATTGATTGAATCCACATCGGGCAGAAGGGATGGGTTGGGTTCCTAAATCCATAATCTTAACTTGTTCATTGAAGGGAACTCAGATACTGCTTTCCTTTGTTTGGTTATCACTTCTATCCAATAAAAGGTTCTTTTTGAAATATCACCATTTCAAGAGTTTTTACTTTCTTGGAGAAGGAGGAGAGGCTGGACCTTACATAAAGCAGGATCTCCAAAAGTGATTAACCTGGAGAAACAAATCTTTGTTCTACTGAGGGGATCCTGCAAGCTATGTTCGAACAAAGCAGTGAGCAGGGAGAGGCAGAATGCTGGGAAGAGACCTCTACCATCACCCAGCCAGACGTCAGCTCCCTGTGCCCCATCGAGGACATTGAGGTGAGCCCAGAAAGCTCCAGGAAGCCTCGGTGGTCAATTGGAGTGGGGAAGAAAGATAGCTGGGATGGAGGAAGTAGAGGGGTCACCCTCAAGTGAGGCAGCCAAAAACCCAGGTGGAAACGGGAAATGGAGACCCTCTCCAACCAGGAAGAACTGACGGAGAAGCCATTGAGGGAACACCAGTTAAAGAGACACATCACATGACTGGTGATGGAGGCCCTGGAGAACCTGAACATCCAAGGGGGTCCAGATCATTGTCAGAGGGAGCCTGAATTGACAGCTACTGGTGAGGAAGCCAGAGCCACTACCCCACACCCTGCAGCAGAAGAGCAAATTGATGTGGGGAGGGGGCCTGCAGCCATATCAGGGAATCCAACCCCAGCAGCACAGATCCCAACCAATGCGCCCGGCCAGCCTAGAGCCCCCAGCTAGAGAAAAAAACACCCCCTCTTGGAGTAAAGTTCAATGGAGACCCCCAACAATTGGGGTTTTTTCTAGCACAAGCTCTCACCCACATGCAAGTGTATGGAAGGGATTTTCCAACCCAAGCAACACAAGTGCAGGTGGTCACCCTTGCACTGGAAGGAGCAGCGGCCAGGTGGATGGTGACCCTCCACAATGCAGATGCTCCAGAGCTGCAAAACCTTGACCGTTTCATGATGGCCTGATGATGCCATTTTGAAGCTGACTGCAAAGCATGCGATCACATCTGAGTACTCAAATGGGCAACGGCCAGTAGCAGAATACACTGAGGAATTCTGAGACCTTGCCTGCTGTGTGGATTGGCCAGAAGATGTCCTGGTATGCTGGTTTAAGGATGGATGGATGATGACCTCTATACCACCTGCCTACCACAGCCCCCCCCCCCACCATTTATATGTGGTATCTTACAGCAGAGGAGGCAGAGAGCAATATGGTCAGGAACCAACACCGGGCAGGGAGAGTTTGGAGATCCCACCCCCAAGGGAAAAAAGAACTGTTCAAGCCACAAACCACTCTCACCCCAAAGCCAAGTACCTGTTTTAAATGTGGGAAGGAGGGGCATCGGGCTGCTGAGTGCCATTCAAAAACTCCGGCCAGGAAACCTGAGCACCTATCCGGAGGAGGAAAACCAATGAAAGCAATCCCCCGGGGAAAAGAGACCGCCCTGAGGAGCAGAGAAACTGTGGAGTTTCCCCCTCTAACCCCAGAGAAGAAACTCCAGCCATGCACAGAGAGGAGCTCAACCAATTGGACAACGAACCGGAGGATGACCTGCTGGTAAGTGACCCTATCAAATCCCTCACTTTGCCCCTAAGACTTCATATTCTAGTCAAGAAAAGGGGCTACAAATATCAGCACTATTGGACTCGGGGTGCACCCATTGCTTAATCAGTCCAATGTTGGTGGGAAAGCTAGGAATCCACCTAAGAAAACTAACCACCCCATCACTTTCTGCCAGCTAGATGGGTTGGTAGCAGGGGGGGAACCAGCCGTCTTTACCACAGAGCCCCTAGAAATATATATGGAAAACCATAGTGAAACGCTCACGTTTATTGTGGCACCTGGAATGAAGTGGCCGCTAGTTCTGGGGCTTGCTTGGCTGAAAAAAATGGAATCCCAAAGTTAACTGGAAGACAGGAATCTTAGGATTTCAAAAGCGAGTAACCTTTGCAGATGAGAAAAAAGCATAATGAGAGGGAGGACAGAGAAACTGCCATGCTTGGCTGCCACACCCCATCCCCGGACATTCCCAAAGAGTATAGAGACCTAGCAGAAATTTTCAGCGAAAAGGCTTCTGATGAACTCCCTCCCACACACAGGGCTACAGATTGCACAATTGAGATCCTACCAGGAGCTAAGCTCCCCAAACCCAAAATGTACAGTATGTCCCCTAGAGAACTCCAGGAACTTAGAATGTTCATTGAGAAAAACCTAAAGCGAGGGTTCATTGAGCCAGCCCAACCCAAAATTGTGGCTCCAGTATTATTTTGTGAAAAAAAAGATGTCTCTGTTCGTCTCTATGTTGATTTTTGCAATTTGAACACGGTGTGCATAAAAAATAGTACCCCCTCCGCCTCATGAAGGACATGTTTGCACACCTGTTGAAGGGGAAAATCTTTTCAAAGTTGGATTTAAGAGAGGCATACTACCACATTAGAATAAAGGAGGGGAGTGAATGGAAAACCACATTCAACACCCCCCTGGGATGCTATCAATTTAAATCCTCCCTTTTAGATTACAAGGCGCTCCAGCTGTGTTCATGCAACTGATAAACGAAGTCCTGCATGAACGTTTATACAAAGGGGTTCTGGTCTACCTGGGTGACATTTTAATATATATGGAGACAATGGCAGAGCACGTAAAATTAATGCGAGCAGTCTTGAACAAACTTCACTCAGCAAAGCTCTATGCCAAACTCTCCAAATATAAATTCCATCAACAAAAAATAGACTATTTGGGATACCGCATTTCCCATGAGGGTGTGGAAATGGACCCCCATAAAGTGCAAGCAGTGATTGACTGGGCACAATCACATACCAGAAAACAACTGCAAAGTTTTTTGGGATTTGCAAACTTCTATCACCAATTCACCCCTGCATTCGCACAGATTGCTCTCCCCATAACTAACCTATTGAAAACAAAGGGGGAAAGCAAACCCAAATCCAATCAACCCCTGAATTGGACTATGGAATGCCAAGCAGCATTCGAAAAACTCAAACGGCTATTCTCAGCTGAACCAGTCTTAAAACACCCAGACCCAGAAAAGACTTTCGTGATACAAGCCGATGCTAGCAATGTTGCTATAGGAGCAGTATTACTCCAAAACAATCAGCAAATCAATTACAACCCTGTGCTTACATTTCCAAAAAACTAACTGAAACAGAGCAAAGGTGGACCATATGGGAAAAGGAAGCATATGTGGTGCACTGGGCCCTCCTCACTTGGAGACATTTCCTAGAAGGGAGTAAAATCCCCTTCGAAGTTTGGACTGACCACAAAAACCTGGAGGCCCTTAAGACCCCATGGAAACTTTCCCCCAAGCAGGTTCATTGGGCGCAGTACTTCAAACGTTTCAACTTGCACCCTTAAGTACCTCCCTGGAGGAAGAAGCTTTCTAGCTGATGCATTATCCAGAAAGCCTCAAGACAACAGCACAAAAACTGAGGTAATTAAACCTATTCTCCAAAACAACCAACTAGCTGCAAAAGTTATAACCAGGGCTGAGGCCAAACAAGATTTAACTACATTCAATCCCACCATCCAAGCATTTAAACAAGCACTCACTACCGATGATTGGTTTCAAATACACAAAAATACCTACACTATAAAGGACAATTTAGCATGGGTGGGAGGAAAATTGTATGTCCCTGCCAGCCAAAGACTGCATTTAATGAAAGTCTGCCACGACTCCAAATTGGCAGGACATTTCGGATTTGTAAAAACCCTACACCTCATCAAATGTCAATTTTGGTGGCCATCTCTCAAAAAAGACATTGAGAGCTATGTGGCCAGCTGTCCTGTCTGTGCAGCGGCTAAAAGGAGACAGGGAAAATCCCCATGGCTTTTACAAACTGTTGCTAAACCTTCAGCACCCTGGAGAGAGCTCTCCATGGATTTCATTGTGGAACTGCCTGAAACTGCAGGAAATACGGTAATCTGGGTTGTTACAGACCTGTTTTCTAAACAAGCCCATTTTATCCCATGCCAAAAAATACCCATTGCTAAGGCACTGGCAAAACTGTTCCTGACCCAGATTTACCACTTACACGGTGCCCCACAAAGAATCATATCAGATCAGGGAGTTCAATTCACTTCCAAATTTTGGAGAGCATTCCTAACCCTATTAGGCTCCACCCAGAGGTTAAGCTCCTCCCATCACCCTCAGACCAATGGTGGGATAGAGAGAACAATATTTACGATATTTCATAAATTACCAACAGGACAAATGGACAGACCTACTACCATTTGCAGAAATGGCATTCAACAATTCTGTTCACTCTAGCACAGGGTTTACTCCATTTCAGGTGGCCACAGGCCAGGAATTCAACCCCATACCAGAATTACCTACCTAAGAACCCACCATCCCTTCCCTTAAGGAATGGATGTCAAATTTACAGGCCACATGGTCAGTAGTGAGACTAGCGCTCAAGGAGGCTAGCGCTCGGCTAGTCTAGCTAGAGACTAGGGCTCAGCTTTCAAACTCCAAGCTGACAAGAAAAGACAGAGTATATCTATCCACCAAGTTCCTACAGTCACTACAACCCTCAAAGAAACTTGAACCAAATTCATAGGGCCTTTTCTCATCACCAGGGTGATAAACCCAGTCATGGTGGAATTACTCCTCCTTAAAACCCTACGACAGGTTCACCCAGTTTTTCATTGTAGTTTGCTTAAGCCAGAAGTTACCTCCTCTCTCAGACCCATCACCACCAACCCACCTGTCCCAATCATGGTAGAAGGAGAATAATATTTTGAGATCAAGGAAATCCTTGACTCACGCATACAAGCCTATATTAGGACGTATTTATGGCGATAAGGAGGGCAAAGCATTCTCACTTCTCTGCCCTTATTGCATCTGCAGTAAACCACCCAGCCACCCTTTTCAGGGTGACCCGCTCCCTTCTTGAGATTGGGGAGCGGGAGGACCCCTTACAGGGACGGGCTGAGGATTTCTCTTGTTTTCTGCAGGATAAAATCACTCAGATCCGGGGAGGGTTGGACTCTGACTGGGCTGTTCTAGATGGGGGGTTGGGGCCGGTCTTGGGTGAGAGTCCTGGGCTGAGTTTGATCCTGTGACCCCAGATGAAGTGGACAGATTGCTGGGTAGCCTTAATGCCACCACATGTTTATTAGATCCTTGCCCCTCCTGGTTAGTGTTGGCTACCCAGGAGGTGATGCAAGGTTGGTTCCAGAGGATTATCAATGCTTCTTTGAGAGAGGGGTCCTTGCCTGCCACCTTGAAAGAGGCAGTGGTGAGGCCTCTCCTCAAGAAGCCATCCCTGGACCCAACCTTGTTGTCTAGTTATCGGCTGGTCTCCAACCTTTGCTTTTTAGCGAAGGCTGTTGAGACCGTGGTGGCATGACAGCTTCCTCAGCATCTGGATGAAGTGTTGTATCTGGATCCTCTCCATTCGGGCTTCAGGTTTCAGCATGGAGACGGCTTTGGTTGCGTTGGTTGATGATCTCTGGAGGGCGCGGGACAGGGGTTATTCCTCTGTCCTGGTCCTATTAGACCTCTCAGCGGCTTTCGATACTGTCGACCATAGTATCCTGTTGCGGCGGTTGGAGGAATTAGGAGTGGGGAGCACCGTGATTCAGTGGTTCTCCTCCTTCCTTTCCGGCCACTCGCAATTTGTGTTGGCAGGGGGTCAGAGATCGACCCTGAGACCCCTATTATGTGGGTTGGTGCTCTCGCCCCTGCTGTTCAACATCTATATAAAGCCGCTGGGTGAGATCATCCATGGCTTTGGGGTGAGTTTTCATCAATATGCGGATGATACGCAGCTGTACATCTCCACCCCAGGCCACCCCAACGAAGCCATTGAAGTGATGGGCCACTGCCTGGAGGCCATGCGGAGTTGGATGCGTCATAATAGGCTCCAGCTCAACCCAGCCAAGACTGAGTGGCTGTCATTTCCTGCACCCAGATACAGCCAGCTTGTGTTATCGCTGGCCGTGGGGGGGGGGAACTCTGTCCCCCTCGGAAGGGGCTTGCAACTTGGGTGATCTCCTGGATGCACGGCTGTCGTTGGGTGATCATATCGCAGCCGTCTCCAGGGGGGCCTTTTATCAGGTCCATAGGATTGCCCTTTCTGGATCGGGGCGCTCTTCGTACAGTCACTTCTGCCCTTGTGACCTCCCATCTGGACTATGCCAATGCTCTCTACATGGGGCTCCCCATGAAGAGCATCCGGAGGCTGCAGTTAGTACAGAATGTGGCTGCCCGGGTAATTATGGGAGCTCCTCGGAGCTCCCACATTACACCTTTCCTGTGCGAGCTTCATTGGCTTCCTGTGGCCTTTCGGGTACAATTCAAGGTGTTAGTGCTTACCTTTAAAGCGCTCCATGGCTTGGGACCCAGGTACTTATGGGACCGCCTGTTGCTGCCGTCAGCCTCCAGCCGACCGGTGCGTTCCCATAGGGCAGGCCTCCTCAGGGTTCCACTGTCGGGATGTTGTCATCTGACAGCCCTGAGGGTACGAGCCTTCTTTGTGGCGGCGCCCTCCCTGTGGAATGAACTCCCCCCGGAGATCCGAACCATTGCGGACCTCTGGGCCTTCCGACATGCCCTAAAAACTCATTTATTCCAACAAGCCGGCCTGGCCTGACATTTGAGGGGTTTTTAAATTAAATTTGATGTTAAATTTTAATTTGCTGAATTTTAAATTTCAAATTATTAATTGTCTAAATTTTATAACTTTATCAGCTTAATTTAATTAATTTTAACTGGTTTTAAATTGTTTATATGTGTTTTTTACTTGGCTGTACACCGCCCTGAGTCCCTTGGGAGATGGGGCAGTATAGAAATCTTGATATTAAATTAAATTACCTGGTATCATGGAAACATTTACCCTCCTCTCAGAATGAATGGGTAGCCAAAAAACACATTAAAGCTCCTACACTTTTAAGGAAATCCCACCTTCAATATCCCAACAAGTCTTCTTAAAGTATTATAATATTGTTTTTTGTCTCTTTTCAGGTGGATTTGAAATGGAAGAATTTTATTTAGAAGTTTCATTGGCAGATAAAGAGAACAAGCTAACTTTTGTTCAAGCTAAAGTCTGTTTTTTGCAGCTTGTAAAATTCATACATTGCTTCCTTGGTGATGTTTGATATTAACAGAAGATGCACAGGTCATTGGGAAGGCATGAAATGGAATTCAAAAACAAGGTCCAGAATGATATTTCAGGTAATCTTTTTTGATGGCAGCAACATGTCTTGTGCCTTTGTATAGATTATCACAGTTTTTATTCCGAGAAAAGGTTTTTCTGTTTCATAATATAGTCACCATCCTTTATTAGTCTGTTATCTAGTCTCCTTCTAATATACCAAACTGAGTTTCCTATTGCCCCAGGTGATATTTTTCTTTAATATTTCTCTATGATAAGCATGCACTGCTATCTTTTTTTGGTGTTGTGTGTCAGTCAAGTATTACAAGTGCCATAAAGTCGGTCATTATCCATTTGGAGCTAAAAAGCATTGACCTGGTTCTCATCATAATGAAAGGCTTGCCTTAGACTCACATTGAGAGCATCCTGTCATGTTTTAGGTCAAACCTAACTGTGGCCCAAGTACCCATTAATTAAAGGAATGGTTACTCCATTCCTTCAGTGATTTTCCTGTCTGGAGTAGAAGATCTGCTGCTATGTTGATATGAATTGGGCCATTCTGGTCCTTTTGATAGCTCATTCCGAGAACTTCAGGAGTGGCTTGAAAGCTCTTAAATCCAGTATCATATACATTTTAAAAAATAAATAAAAATTAGACTTGCCCTTCCTACTTCTGCTCATTATTAGCGTCTTTCTTCACTGTTCTGTAACCCCAACAATTCTCCTTCTCCCTCTCCTTCCTCTGTTCCCCCTTCTTCTATTTCATAGTATTTGAATGCACTGCAAACTGCAAACTGCAAAATTGGATCATTAACAAGCAGATAGAGGAGGAAGCAAAGGATCAGAACCAGGAAGCCATCCTTGACGGAGAATTAAGTTATGAAGTGTACAGGCGAAGGAGTAAAAACTGCCTGCAGTGATGTTTCACAGCCAAGAGAGTTCTTATAAGAAAGCAACTGAGAATCCAGCCACAGTCAGCCTTGAATGTGGTTGCTGCGTCTATTGACTGCTCCTGAGACTAGGTGGAGTTCTGATGAGTGGAGGGTCTTGCAGAATCACTGATTTCCAACGTATCCTGATATCCAGGACCATGCTACAATCATGCCACTTTCCAGGAGCCTTCTCTTGGAGAAAAGGAGAGAAGATTTGCTACTGCCCAAAAGAGGAAAGAAAGTCACCAGAGAAGAAGGAGAGTGAATGCACAGATGTGGGAGAAGGAGTGGCAGAGTCAAATGAGGAATCAGTCTAGATCAGGGGTCCCCAACCTTCTCAGCTTTGAGACTTGTGGACTTCAACTGCCACAAAGCTGGCTGAGGAATTCTGGCAGTTGAAGTCCACAAGTCTTGAAGTTGACTAGGTTGGAGACCCCTGTTCAAGAGTGTTTACATTATATAAGAGATGTAAGTCCAACCCCTTTTGAATTCTGTTAACCCTTATCTAGTGCCAAAATAGGGCTAACCCTTAGTTGACTAGATTTCTGTGCGTAGGCATGAACAATAAATCAATTTAATTGGAACTCATGGCCCCAAGCCCCCTGACATCAAAATAGAAAACTAAGAAAAGGAAGGGAAGAAGGAACATTTGAGAAAA
Source organism: Myanophis thanlyinensis (assembly GCA_017656035.1). Classification (NCBI taxonomy): domain Eukaryota; kingdom Metazoa; phylum Chordata; class Lepidosauria; order Squamata; family Homalopsidae; genus Myanophis; species Myanophis thanlyinensis. The sequence goes on along the minus strand of JAEANM010008161.1, from coordinate 3,007 downwards.
TGCATTGCACATGTGCATAAGGGTTACTCCCTGAACTCTAACCTTTTAGATGGACTCAAACATTTTTCTCTGTTCCCATGAGCATCTTTTCAGACATGGCATTTCCTACTCTCACATGCACCAGAGCTGTGTAGAAGCTGTAATAAAAAAAGCCACGATGGCACCAACTGAAGCTCCAGAGCACACATAAGGACAGGGAAAGCTTTTATTGCAATGTTGTGTCCATCACCTTGACTTTTTAAAATTCTTGGTGTATAGACACTCCTGAAGTGCATGGACACATCCTGCAAAAGAAAGCCCCAATTAGTAAGACATCATTACATGATTGCTGCTCTCCTACAAAGGAATCACCTTGGCTCACATTCAAAGCCAAAGTCCCAGGAAAGGATTTATGTTTTTCGTGGCATATTACAAGTTAATGGCCCCATTATCAGAGTGGAAAGGTTATCCAAATACTGTTTTTTTTTTAAAGAGCAATTTTGTTTCCAGAATATCCATATCTCACATCTATTTATCATAATAGGATTGTTATAGATAAAATTTGATGATAGAAAATATGTGACGATATATCATCCTTGTGAAGGGTCCTATTAAATGAGAAGAGACGTGTTGACAAGAAACTAAACTACAAGGAGTATGCTAGAGTTAGGATGGAGGGTTTCTGGAAAAAAGGTGGCAGAATCATAAAATTGGGGACTGCAATAGTTGAGCTCTGCATGGAGACGACTAGATTTTTGCAGAGGAAGCGAAGTCATTCAGCTCATACAGACTGACCCCAATTAATAAAACTCCCATTCGAAAATGTGTTTAGACGCAACATGATGTCAACTACAATTATCAAGTTATTTGCTCTATTATTCTAGAGTGGAAGCTATTCATGCTCTTCCACTCCTTAGCAATGCTGTCCAATTTTTTTTTTCACTTCATTAACTGCTTATCAAAATGTCTTATGAACCTTAAGGACTAGTCGTAAGTCCCTTCCTTCGATACCACTGTAACTTCAAACTCACTGAATCTAGTCATAACTTGAAGATTACCTGTATTATAAAAACAATGTCATTGCATCATCTTTATGTCATTTCAAGAAATTACCCTGGGTAATTTCATCCATGTTTATCGTAATAGGAATACTTTGGGAAAATGTTGAATATATTTCATTACACGTGGCAAACTTTAAGTCAATTTAAATGTCTCGGTGGTGATGGATAATGGGTTCATACTTTGTTACCCAAAGAAAAACCATCTTTACCCAATTTGGGGTAATTTATCCAGTTTTGGAAAGCACTGCCTTTGAACAACATAGTGGTGTGTTGGCTGTTTCAGACCCCTGCTCTTGGCACTCTCCTCAACCTTTCTCAGCAGGAGCTGTGCTTAATCAACACTCCTAGATTGCCTTTTCATACACAAGGGAGACGCTGGAGAGCGTTGCTTTTGAAAACAGTAATACAGACAGAGCACCTAATAAAGAAAATGATCTGAATTTGTTTCTAATTCTACACAGGAAGAAACCTGCTGGGAGGAAAGCAAATGAGTTTGTTAGCCTAGCGGGCCATAATTTGCCCTGAGTGATAGATCATGATGGTATTAGCCCTTATTTGTCCAATAGTTTGAAAGTGTGTAGAGTATCGCGCATGCGCACTTTGCTTCAACATTCCGGACAACAGGGCGAATCCTATTGGCTGTTGCATCAGCCAATAGGAATTCAGGGATTCTGAAGCCGCGGCAATTATAAAAGCCGCGGCTTGCCTTTTGCTCGCCCTCTTCCTTCGGGATCTTCGATCTCTTCAGAACCTACTTGACTCCAGCGGCCGGATAGATCCACGAGGTCTATCTGTGCTGGAATTAAAGTAGCTTAACCAGACCATCGCCTCCGTGTCGTTCTTGTTGGGTCTGGTCAATCGGGGATAGAACAAAGTATACTACAGATGATTCTACTGTAGATTTAACCAAGTTGTGGCTTGATTAGCACTTGAGAGGAAAATCAACAGGGAAGCCCAGCACCACTTTGTAGTGGCAATCTAGAAGACCATTGTTATTTTGAGGAGTTTAGTGTAATGTTTTGATTTTTGTTTCTCCACTTTAAGAAAATCCTAGTCATTTAGACCTCACTTTGAGTGAATTTGCTTATTTTTCACCCTAAATAATGGAGGAAGGGGAGAATTTTCATACAGCTTCAAAGCTGTGACAGTCTCAGACTTTTGATTCCCATCCCAGAGTCATATATGTTCAACCAGTCAAATCAAATCTTTCAGTCTCCTGACCTTAGCTAGGCCATGAAGTCATGGTGCCAGGTTTTGAGAAAAACTTTGGGTTGTGTTGTTCACAATGGTACCTAGCATGGGGTACTGTGGAAACATGAACAGTGAGAGTACTATGCATGCTACCTTGAACTCTTGAAGAAAAGGAAAATGTAAGTCTAATAAAAGAAGAGCCATCTTTTCAAATTTTAGCAAAAGGGGCTATGACTCCATTTGGCCACCAGATGGCAGAGATGCTCTTGCAACTTGCAAGGACCATTTCTGAGCCTCTAGGAAGCTCTGCTGGAGACCATGACCTTCAACTGAATGCTTGCAGCTATCTTAACTGGGAGTGAGTGATGGTAGTAGTAGCCCAGGATTCAGATTACTTATATAAGGAGCACATGTCTCTATGTGAGCTGCTTACTACAAGAGCAGGTGCAACTGGGATTAGATAGATAGAATGAATTCTTTATTGGCCAAGTGTGATTGGACACACACAATGAATTTGTCTTTGGTATATATGCTCTCAGTGTACATAAAAGGAAACAGTAATGATAGTCATAGAGTACAAATAAGCAATCAAATCATACTAGAGTTTGTAGAACGGCTTTAACCTTAAGAACAATTTCCATCTGGTTCAACCTGGGAGAAAGACACTGGAAACATGGAGGCTGATTGGAAATATGGTTTAATAACACTGTGTAATAAATTTTCAAAAAATTTCTGTTTCTGGTTTCAAATTATTGATTTCTGGTTAATTGAGCAGC
>JAEANM010008160.1:3850-17198 GCA_017656035.1 Myanophis thanlyinensis | reverse complement strand
CTGACACCCTGGGGTATTTTAATTTTGATAAAATTTTTAGTATTAACTTAATTTTAATAGTAGTTTTTAAAAACCAGTAAATTTAATGATTTTATATTGGTTTTTAAATTTGTTATGTATTCTTTTTTTATCTGCTGTGAACTGCCCCGAGTCCTTAGGGAGATGGGGCGGTATATAATTATGAATAAATAAAATAAATAAATAAACCATTTCCAAAATTTATTTATTTATTAGATTTTTATTCTGCTTTGATTATTTCATAAGTAACTCAGGGAAAATAATATATATAATAAGTCCTTTCTGCTCCTCTTTTTCCCCCACAACAACAATCCTGTGAGGTGGGATGGGCTGAGGTCTTGCTAAGAATATTGCAGAACTTGTCCAGGCAGTAGCTAGGTCAATGCTGAATCAAAGGCACAATAATAATTCTTAGTTTTAGGGGATCTTAAAAATAACATTTATGTTTATTGATATTTGATTTCTTATGTTTATCTTAAATGTTGTTATTTCATTATTTTGCTGTAGTAGTGATTATATCTTGCTTTAAATTTTGTAACATTGTATATATTCTTTCTTTTAGCAATTGTGTTTGAAAAACATTTCCCAGCAACCATAGATTCCTTCCAGGATGCAGTGAAGTGCTTGTCTGAATTTGCATGTAACGCAGCTTTTCCTGATACAAGTATGGAAGCTATTCGCCTTATTCGTCATTGTGCAAAATATGTATCGGAAAGACCTCAGGTACAGTTTTATTACCTGTGTCAGGTGTTGATTATATTCTGTACTGAAAACTAAATTTTAGCAGGTTACAAGATGGTTATATGTGTTTGAATTCTCCCTAAAATAATAAAATCTGTTTTGAAAACTTCCATTGCATAAACTTCTATTTTTTTTTCTTAATTTATTAGTCTGGTCCATCACACTTCTATGTTTAGAAATAGACTTCTTGTGTGTAAAGTTTGGACCATATTGTTTATCCACATAGAAATGCTACAACTAAAGAGAACTAATGTTATAAACTTGTCTTTACTTTTAAAGGCTTTCAGAGAATATACTAGTGATGACATGAATGTTGCTCCAGAAGACAGGGTGTGGGTGAGAGGCTGGTTTCCAATTCTCTTTGAGCTGTCCTGTATTATCAATAGATGCAAATTAGATGTAAGAACCAGGTAACAATCCATATTTGTCATTCAATGTTATAAAGTATATATTTTAGTTGTAAGCTCCTGGAAAGTGCTAGATGATAGATATTATTATTGCCACATTATTTATAACTAATCTGGTTGTCAGCAAGTGACTGCATCTTGCAAAGAAACAAAATAATGAGAATACATGCCAAATTTATTATATTTTTATCCCACTTTTATAGTTCATATATAATAGTTCATGTTATTTGATTAAATTACATTGTTACTTTAGTAAATTGTTGGAATTCTATTAAATATTGGTCTGGGGGAGAGAGATAGAGATGGAGGGGGGGGAGAGAGAGATGAAATGTGTGAGTGAGAATGTGATTATATATGATATCCGGGTGTAGCTGTCTAGTTGTTTATATAAAAAAAGTTAGCCTTATCTTTAAATTTAAATCTAAACCTAAATCATGCAACTAGCCGTTGGTAACATTGAACAAGATAATATAGTCAGACTGCCAGAGAATCATTTAAGGTGAATTTCATAATTTAATCTACAAAAGTAAATTTTTGAAACAGCATGTTCTCATGCCTGTGGCATTTAAGCAGCAACGTAAGCAAGTCAAACCAAAATATAAGCAGCACATTATGAAGTGGACTGTAATTGGGATTCGAAAAATCCACTCCTAAAACTTAATCAATCTATGATTATAAATTTCCATTCTCTTTCCACATCATGTTTTGGAACAGATATGTTGCAAACTCAGCAATAACCTATGTGAGGTCAGAAAATAGGTCAAATTCTCAAAATTGTGTGTCTACGTAGAAAAATAGAATTGATTTAGACAAAAGCTATATGCATCCAAATTCATAAGCACTTTACATAATAATCACTTTACTAGAAATCTGGTAATTATGGCAGAAAATGCCTGAATCATTGTGTAATTTCAATGAGTTTATTGACAATAAGGTTTTTATGGATTGCATACAATAATCCAATATATTAGGGACTGTTCTTCTAACTTTCATTAGAGAAAGTTTCATAAATCACCTGAATTTTGTATTGAATGAAGCAGTCTAGCCCACATAAAATGCTTCTATCAGGCTTTTCAGCTTGTTATTTCTAGAAGGTTATATAGAGTTGTTTACAGGTAGTCCTTGACATATTACCTATAAGATATTTGCCTATCTATTCTGGGTGTATCAATGTAATGATGGTTTAAAAATAAGAGCTGAAAGATCTAATTGTTAATTGTTTCTTATACTCATTTTTATTTCAGAGGTTTAACGGTTATGTTTGAAATAATGAAAACATATGGTCACACATATGAAAAGCATTGGTGGCAGGATTTGTTTCGAATAGTCTTCCGAATATTTGATAATATGAAGTTACCAGAACAGCAAACAGAGGTAAAAATAACATGAGAGCAGTTCATTTTTTACTACTATTACACCTTTGTGTTCATATTGCATTTTATACCCTTAAGCTGAGCTGTCTGTATATTTTTTTTAATTCTACCTCATATTATCTTTATTATCATGCTTTATAGCATGCATAATGAACTTTTGAGTACATAGTCATGTATTAAAGCTTTTTGTAGATTAAATAGTTATAGGAATTATCATTTTCTTTCCACATTGTTTTAATCCTTGTGTAATTCCTGTTTTCTTCTGTTATGATTAGTTACTTATGCAACCAATTTAGATTTTTTAAAGAATATCAGGCAAAAGGAATCATCAGGATCTTTTAGCATTAGAAGACTTTAAAAGGAAGTGAAGAATGAAGACAGACCAGATTAACAAGGGCCAGTGGTGAAGAAGTGTCGGCTTTTATTGTTAGGCCATGCCAGTTAAAAGTTGACTAAAGTGTTGAGTTAGAATTTGATAAAAAGATTATTTTGAAGAGATACTTAAAATGCCCTCCTGATTGATTTCATAAATGTAGTATGCTATTTTACAATTGGATGCTTATTATTTGTCAAAACTTCCATTTGTAACTGTCTTTTTGTAATAGCTGTGCATTAATAGAAATTATAATTTACATTACATTAAAATTAAAATTGGAACGTGTACTAGCAAAATTATCTCTGTGAGGTTGATTGTTCCAATGAAGTCTGAAGCTTCATAACTGTTTTTCTTTGAGCCAAAAATATTCTGAATATATATAGTATTAGAAAATACTAAATGGCTCACACTTCCCGCTTTGTCTACCAATTTAACAGTAAAGTAGTTGCTGTGGTGGTGTTGAACACAATTTTCACCTTGGGTTCAGAGTGCTTCATTGCTTTGCACACTTTAGTTGATATCTAATAACCCAAATGGTGTCATATTAAACTTTCATATGAATAATTAGCACATTTTCAAAGAAAATTTAATTACATAGGGGCAAGTGAAAAACATTTTTATAGTTCTTTGGAGATAGTAGTGACCTAAAATCAGTGGTTAAAAATATAAAAGATTTGCTCTCATAATTTCCTTTGTGTTGCTATTGTATTATTCCTTCTTTAACATCTCAGCACTCTGTTTAGACTTCTATTACAGAATTGTGTTTTTTTAATATTCTCCAAGCTTCCTGAAGGACTTTGATGCTCCTGGCTGCTGTTCAATGTAATTAATACAATTATTATTGAGAAGGTCTCTCTGCTTTTTTTCTAGAAAGCGGAATGGATGACTACAACTTGCAATCATGCACTTTATGCAATTTGTGATGTATTCACACAATATTTAGAAGTACTTAGTGATGTTCTTTTGGATGATATATTTGCTCAGCTGTACTGGTGTGTTCAGCAAGGTATGATTGCATCAATTTGTTAGATACAATGCTTGCAATTTATTCTGTATAATATGAACAAGCTAATGCCTTGTTTGCATTTCAGACAATGAGCAACTAGCACGGTCTGGTACCAACTGTTTAGAGAATGTTGTCATTCTGAATGGAGAAAAGTTTACCCTTGAAATCTGGGATAAGACTTGCAACTGTATGTTGGATATCTTCAAAACCACTATTCCCCATGCGTAAGACATTTTTCTTTTTGTAAATATTTGGGCGCAAGTCTGCAAACAAATTCATATGTATGAAATATTGAACATGCATTAGCTATGCGTGTCTTGATATAATGAACATGTGTGTATTTGTTTTATGTGACATCTATATAGCCTCTATATTGGGTTTAGTCACACGTAAGAATTGGAATTCTTATCCCTATTTGTTAGATCCTTAATTAATTTATGCTCAGAGCAGCTCTAATCCCTCACCTGCTTATGATTTTTTTTTAATAATAGGTTTGGGCTTTTCTTCTGCTTTTTCTTAATCATCTGAACTAAATTTGTTCAGATATGTTTAGTGACTAATGACCTTATATAACATTGTTGCCTAACAAACTAATTACCGTATTGTTCAGCGTATAAGATGCACTTTTTCCTCCCCTAAAAATGGGTGAAAATATATGTGCATCTTATACAGGGAATGTTGCCAAAGCCCCGCCTACCCGCTGGCCATTGTTTGGCCTCCACATGCCCTGATTTCGGGACCTTTTTCGGCCTTTTTTTGGCCCATTTTTGAGGCTTTTATTGGCCTGTTTTGTGGGCTTTTTTCAGCCCATTTTTGAGGCTTTTATTGGCCTGTTTTGGGGGGAGGGGTTTCAGAAAAAATGGGAAGAAAAAAGCCCAAAAATGGGCTTAAAAAGCCTCAAAAATGGGGCGTGCGGAGGCCAAAAACTTTTTTTTTGTTTTCCTCTTCTAAATCTATGTACATCATTCCTAAACAGCTTCTACTAATTGAAGAGCATTAAAATAACATTTCCGGATCTAATGGTCATACTTTTTTCCCTCCTTTGCTAAAAGAAACTGTAAATTAAATAAAACAGGTGAAAAATAAGAAAATATGCTATATTTACTTATAACCAGAAAGGAGTTTTTTTAATATAAATTTTGGGCTCATTTTTGTTGAGAACACTATTACAGCTTTATAATTGTTTTTATCTTTGTCTTAAAACCTTGAAATAGTTCTGTTTTAGAATTAAAGTTGCTTTCTCTTTTCAAGGCTTTTAACTTGGCAACCAGTGGGAGATGCTGCTCCTCCATCTCCATCTTCTGGAAGAGAGAAACAGCTGGTATGTTTGAAAATAAAAAAACGCCAGGGAAAATATATTGGAATACTCCTTTTCATTCTTATTTAAAAAAATTATAAAAGATCACATGTTGGGATATCACATCATGCAGAATAAAGAGAGATATGTAGCATTGTATGTTCTATGTGACATAGATTTTATGTACACCTAATTAAGAAGAAAATCACCTATATTTTGAACTGTGAGACAGGTGTCATATAAATTTAATAAATAAATTAATAAACTTATCAGGTTAGAAGACAAGTTAGTCTCTTACAGTATGTCATGTCATTGTAAATAAATCAAAACTGAAATTATATTGCTTAGCTTCCTTGCAATTAACTTAGATCCTTTTTGCTCACAAAAATAGGATTATTAGTATTTATTTATAGATTGTTATAAAAATTCTCAGTTCCATAATGTTTTCTCCCTTTCTCTTTTTCCCATTGCACCCATTACACGGGTGCCTTAAATTTACCTGAATGGCTACTCTGATCTTTCAGAGCTGAGTTGGAATCTGCACACATGGAAGGGTCAAAAGAATTTGTTCTATTAGTACATTGCTTTGGTAAACGGAAAATAACTATCTTTTGCATATATTATAATTAAATATACAATTACACATTTAATAGTGTTCTGTACTTATTAGATAAATTAACCAAAAAAGTCTACTTCAAAGCAAGTTCATTTTGTTATATTGAGGTGCTCCTAAGAAGTATATTCAAATCCATATAAGATAATTTTTGTCTTTTATTTTCAGGATGCCATATCACAAAAATCTGTAGATATTCATGATTCCGTGCAACCAAAATCGTTAGATAGACGTCAGTTTCAGCCTATTGTAGGGTTGCCTGCAAATGAGGAGATCAGCAAAAACAGACCTATAGCAAGTAAGAAGAAATACTTCTAAACAATTATTTGATAATCTGCATTTGTTTCTATGTTTGTGAGTTTTTGCTTCTGACAGGTTGCTGTTTATGTCAGAAATAACTCTTAAAATTCTATAAGCATTGAGAATGGATGTTACAAAAAGAATTTGGCTTTCTTAGGGCCTCATTCTTATTTTACAGTAAATACAGTAAATTACTGTAAATGCCTCAATACCTAATTTCTAAGATTCCTGGAAGTTAAGAAAAGATTCTCATCTGTGATGTTCTTTACATTTCTAATTGCGGGTATACATTCCTTCCTGGTGTTTATGATTGCTTCCCACTTTCAGGTTTTTAGAAAAGATACTAAAATAATTTTTTCCTGTCTTCTAAGTTCTTTTCAGTGGGTTATTGTTTTTAATCTTTTGTACATTTTTGTATTGCTTTAAAAGTTTCTGAAAAAGGTCATATAACAGCAGTGTTAAAAGAAATACAGCACACTTTCATATGAATTTGGTATGCCTCTGAAATTCAGTTTTACAATGACAACTACATCTAGAAAGTTGACTTGATTTATTGCTAGGTGAACTGTGGCATAACTAAAATCACGGCAAAACTGTGTATGTTTCTTTTTCCTAGAGTCACTGCAATTCTGCAGAAATTATAAACCATTTGTTCTCCTTTGGGTAGGAACTCTTACCGCCCTACACTCCCATATTTCATCATAAAGCCGCCATGGTATTATTTTCAACATTTTGAGGTTGGCAGAAGACAGTTATGTGCTGGAGAGTAGAAACTATGGTATGGAAGTGACCTACAATAAATATTCCAAACTTCTCTCAGCACCTTTTGCATCTGGGCCATTCTTATTTAAAATGACAATATGCTGTCATTCCCCAAAAGAATGTTAGACCTTTAGATGACAAAATTTATTCTACATATTTTAGTGTTAATCTATTTTTTAATTTAAATTTGCAGCTGAAATTTAACACAATTCAGTTTGTTTGTACAGCTTTGATGTTTAATTAATACATCTCTATCATACTTGTATTAAAGATACAGATGGACAATATTTAACTCTTCAGAAATTATTGGATTGCATTTCAATAATCTTTCATTATATTTTGTGGCTAGGGCTCCTGGGATTTTGTGTTCAACAATACTTAAAGTCTTTATATTAATTATCATTAATTTTACAAGTACTGTAGGTATTTTATATACATAATTTAGGGTAATTCATTTGGAAATTATATTAGTATATATTCAATGCAAAATAATTTGGCAGACAGTAGAAAATTTCTAACACACACGTGTTAGTAGTTTGCATGATTGTTTCAGTTATCAAATCGATTTTACTTTTTTCTTGTTTTAAAAGAATTTCCAGATCAGAAACTGTTTGGTGCACTGTTAATCAAATGTGTGGTACAACTGGAACTTATTCAAACAATAGACAACATTGTATTTTTCCCAGCAACCAGCAAAAAAGAAGATGCAGAGAATCTAGCTGCAGCACAAGTAAGGAGAGTCCACTAGTATGCATATTCATATAAGTATTTTCTTCTTCCAATCTTCCAATGCTCTGTTTCACAAATTTTGTAATTTCTGGAGAAAAATTCCTGGATTTTCAAATATTTCAATAAGCATCCAGAATAAACTATGATAACAGAAAAAATTGGACCTGCATCATAACATCAACCCTGGCCTTTTGTAATTGAGTGCCAGGGTTTAGATGCAAGTATGTCAGATGGTCTGCATATTTATGGTCTACGTTGTGTTATCACAAAGTATGTTTTGTTGTTTGCTTTCTTAACCCCTAAAGATCCTTAGAACTTATTTAGATAAAAAAAAATGGATATCTAAAGTGAGATTTAGTTTCTTGTTTCTTCTGTAAACCATTTGAGTGCGTTCTGTTTAGTCAAACAGTTACGTAGAGAATAGCTTTTAGATACAAACAAGCTTCACATCTGAAGCAGATTTCCTTATTTATTATTTGTGTTTCCATGTGCCTTTCTCTTAAATAATTTGGGAGACAATGATAAATATGTTTAGGGAAAAAGCCTTATCACTACATAAGAAGCAACTGCTCATGGGATAGTGGCTGCTCCTGAAGGATGCTGTTTTCTTGTTCTTTGGATATGGGTAAACATTAAGTAACAATATAGTTAGAGCAGACTTGTATAGCGTAAATATATTTTACCACACAGTCGTAAATTTACTTAGAATAAAATGTCAATTGAACAGATTCCTCAAATAGCAGACTTCAGAAACAGTAGGCAAAGTCTGTTTGCAGACATCACCTCAAAATAACAGACATTTCTTGTTTCTGATTTACTCTGAAGGCTAATAAGTAACTATGGTCAGTTGCATCTTTTTACATTATTTGAGCATTTTGTATCAACTTATGTCCTAATATAATTAGCTAATGTCATAAATTCAGATTTAATATTTGAGATTTATTTATTATGGTACCTTGATGAAATCAGTTTGTTCGCAACAGCTGGAAACCATATTGAGATACATTGTGACACCCAAAAAGCTAACTATAATAAAACTTAATATTTCCTTCCTTCTAGAGAGATGCAGTAGACTTTAATGTTCATGTGGATACACAAGATCAAGGAATGTATTGTTTTTTAACATCACAGCAGCTTTTCAAACTGCTGGATTGTTTATTAGAATCTCATAAATTTGCTAAGGCTTTCAACTCAAATAATGAGCAAAGAACTGCACTTTGGAAAGCAGGTAAGTCTTTCTTGCCAAATGTAAGGGCTTAAATGATGAATATTATACAAAAATACTGTTTAGGTAGTCCTCAGATTATGACAGCAATTAGGCCTGGATTTTCTATCAGTATGTAAGTGTTGTTGTAAACCTACTCGACCACATTGCTTAACAACAACAGTCCCATAGTCACAATTGTCATTATTCCCCCAGAAACATGTAATTTGTTATATTGGAAGAGATGAGAGTCCAGACCAGTGGCTGTATGTGAGAGCTACAGTACAGGCAAGCATGAGTTGCCACAGGCAAGTGCAAGCAGAAGGTACAAAGCATAGGTTGGTGAAAAAGCCAACTTCCTGTTGGCTTCTGCATTGTTTTTGCTTGTGGGAAGTCACTATGGAAATTGTAATTATGTAATTGTAATTATGTGGCTATAGCTTGGTACAACATTGTAATTATAAACTGGGCACTGAGGACACAGCTGCTGATCACATGACTCCAGGGACACTCGATGGCCAGAATTCTGAGGACTAATGGTAATTCTTCATCATTTACAGCCATCATAACAGTAGCTAAACAAATAGTTTTAAATTGAGGGCTACCTGTACAGTAAGTTATTTTAATGTGGCATAATAAAATTATAGATGAAAAACACAACAATACTGTTAGCTTCAAATTGTACTGATAACGGAAACATTAAATCATGTCTTAATGACTATAACCCATTTTTTTTATTCTGAAATTTTAGAGGAATATAAATTCTGGATTTGCCTTTATTATTCACTCATCGTTTCTTCAATGACTCTGATTCAATAATTCTATAAATCTTTAAAGAGTTAAATATTTTCAGATGGGTAACCATAATTTGTAACAACAAAAATGATACTGAGTGTTGGGCCTGTATCACTAGCATTTTTCATCACATGTGCATGCATAGAATTTTGAGATTCCATTATTGCCATAGCCCCAAAATGGATGTGATGAAGGAGTTTGTTGATTCACAACATAGTTGCACTCATTTATATAACCAACCACAAAACTGGTATTTAACAAATGGCAGCATTTCCTTCCAATCCATGCAAAACCTCAAAATGCTTCCTGCTACCTTCACCCCACTTTTGCCCCCATGCCCCGGACAACCAGGGATTTGTTCAAGTAAGGTAGTGGGCTACAGCTTAGTGTAATCTAACAATACTTAAATATTCTATGTAATATGTGGCCCAGAGACATTCTTGTATCTAAAGGTTTTGTTGCATGCTAGTGATTTGCTTTATCAAAATGATAGTTTTTCTTTTTAATTTACAAAATGTATTATTTGATGAACAGGAACACTGCAGGCATTAAGAGACATGTTATGAAGTGAGAGGATCCCTTGGATACCAAAATGTAGTTCTCAGCTGATGACTACATTTAGACAAGAATTTCTGCTGCTGAATGATACAGTGTAACACATGGCTCCATCACTTAGCAGCAGCAATCCTGACAGACCCAGTTGCTATCATAATTCAAGCAGTCCTATTCACTAACTGAGAAGCAGAGGGAGTCCCAGATAAAGAGTGCAGAAGTGCCATAGAGGGGTGAAAGAGGCCCTGGAAAGACTAGCATCAACCACATTGAATTGGGACTGGGGTGCTGCAGTTAACCTTCATTGTTCAACTGGACAAAGTCAGTTCTGGGTAGCCAGGGAAAGAGAGTACAGGGTGTGCTTATGGATAGAGATGGGAAAGAATATACTGTGGCTCAGGAGTTTCTTGATCCACTGCAACTCTGGGTTGTAGGAATCCCTAAGTTACAGTGTGGTACAAAGCCACCATGTCCCAGAAAGCCTCCCTGGCCTGGCACAACAGCATGGTTCAAAGCTGCTGCACCATATGGAATATAACATTTTGCTTTAAAAAGATGATATTAATACAAATCAAACTCCCACTATTATAGACTTTTAGAAGCATCCTGATTTGGGAGTCTGGATGTTACGAATAGATTTTGCAATAGCCATTTTTGCTCGTTTTTTTACTCAAGTGCTGATTTTTAGAGAGTCAATAAGATCTAAAATTACAAATATTGTTTTGCAAGGTTTCAAAGGGAAATCGAAGCCCAATCTTTTGAAACAAGAGACTAGCAGTCTTGCCTGTGGGTTACGTATACTATTCCGCATGTACATGGATGAAAATCGCAGAGATGCCTGGGAAGAAGTGCAACAACGATTACTAAAGTAAGGCTTCTTCACAGCTTTTACCTGGTTTCATAATAGTATTTAAAGACATACTGAATTGGTTAATTTTCAGCAATTAACCTCATGACACAGATGATTCCATTTAGCAAAGTTCTTCAAAAGAAGAATCTTAAGAAGACAGTGAAGGAAAGAGTCAACAAGTCATTCTCTATCAGCATTTCTCTAGATCTAACCTTTTGCTTATTGGGAATGTTTTCTATGATTGCTGTTTAGTGGTTCAGTAAACAGGCCTATGATCTCACTACTTCCTTCTCCTTTTACTATTTAACAATATCTAAAAAATTGATTGCTAGCTGTAAGCATCTTTGAGATGAGATGAGACCACCCATTCATTAATCAGTGAAACACTCCATTGTAGCTGCCCCTTGACAGCTTTACAATATGCTAAAGTGTTTTGTCTAACTTTTAAGTATGCTTGGGCTTACTGATGTCCTGTTTAATGGGTTGGTGTAGGATGGGATTATTGAATTATCTTTCTGAATAAGCCGTTTTTCTGATAAGGATTCTGTTTAGAAAATAAACAACTAAACTTTGGTTTTATGTTGACATGTTGCTTGTAGCGTCTGCAGGGAAGCTCTTAGCTACTTCCTCACTTTGACCTCAGAGAGTCACCGGGAAGCTTGGACTAGCCTGTTACTTTTATTCTTAACAAAGGTTCTGAAGATAAGTGATGATCGGGTAAGTAAGTATTCTGAATAGGTAGGGATTGAGCCCAGTTTTTTTCCCTTACAAACAACAGATCATAATTGTGATAAACCAGTTTTAGGATAGATTCCCTTCCATTGTTGAGGAATAAAAACATTCCAATCCATTCATGTCATATTGCCATTTGCCTTCCCCCCCCCCTTTCCTGGGGTTAGTACTTCAATGCCAATAAGACCATGCACACTTGTTTCTTCAGAAAATGGGATGAGAGATCTGACACCTAGATAATTCTTATTGTAATGTTTGAATTAGTGCATTTACTTGTTCAAAAACTTAATGTCTTAATAGAATTATTTTTTCCCTTAGTTCAAAGCTCATGCATCTTTCTACTATCCTCTTTTGTGTGAAATAATGCAATTTGATCTGATTCCTGAGCTCCGGGCTGTTTTGAGAAGATTTTTTCTGCGAATTGGAGTTGTTTTCCAAATATCTCAGCCAGCAGATCAAGAGGAAGATGTAGCCAAGCAGTAGAAGTATAACTAAGGAAACTAAGAACCAAATCAACTTGCACTGGATGTTCATAATGAGGGTCTCTATATGGCAGTGTGTGCATCTACGGGTTCACAGTATAAAGCTGTAACTTAGGCTTGCAAAACTTTTAATTCTCCAATGGATTTTTCTTCCTCCCTTTCCTGGCTTATGCTGAGCATTGAGCCAGTTTTAAACAGTCTTATTGTCAGCTTGGACTGTGATGTCCTCTTATTCAGACATGCATACATATTATATGTATGTGTGTGCGTGTGTATGTTTATGATGGCTGTGAGCTTAAGATATGTACCCAAAGAACTAACAAAAAGTTTGAACTTCTATAGAGTACAACTCAGGAGAACTATATTTGAAAGAATGGTTTGTACTGAGAGCACAGGAAAACACTAAGTAAGAGATCTAGCAACTTTATGGAATTCTTATTCTGAAAAAAATCTGCACTCAAGCTGAGATATAGGTAATCATTCTTCAGTGAAAAAACATAAGAGTGCAGGTCTGTAATATAAAATTACAAACACTATATAGTTCTTCCTGCATTCTTTTATGATTTCTTAGAAACCCATACATTTGTTTACCAAATGCACTAGTCTGAGTTTATGTTGTGATTGATTTGGTCTGTATCCTAAAAGTTAGTCTTGCTAACTTTAGTCAAGGGCAGAGATTGAAAAAGTCACAACTGGCTTAACTGTTTGTAATATACCTGTGATAGGGCTTTTAAATATAATAAGCCATTGCAACGATCCTTCTGGGCTGGAACTTGAATCACTGCAAATGAGTCTAGGTTTTATCTTATGTCACCTTTTGGGGGGGTTGTTTGATGTAGATTTCACTCTGTGTACAGAATGTAATGTTAAATATATTCAAGTAACAAATCTGGCATGGTTTAGGGACGGTTTTAAATTTATTGGAAATGTATTCAGACTGTGAATTGTGCTCTGATGGTTAAAGAAAAGATTGTCAAGCATTCTGTCTTACAGTGGATGTAGAAAATTTTTTCAGATGGAAAAATGTATATGGTACCGCTCTGTAAAGTTTTCTATGTAAATTCTGTACAACTTTCTGTACAATATTGGTTCTCATCTGGCATATTCTAAT
>JAEANM010008159.1:0-17198 GCA_017656035.1 Myanophis thanlyinensis | reverse complement strand
ATATAAAAATACAGTACTTCCCAGAGAGTCTCTACCAGCTTTCTAAAGCACTTAATTCTGTCTCTCTTGTCAGCTTTCCATCTCTCTCTGGATCAGCCGGGAGGGTAAGAGCAATTTTTGAAAAATTGCTCTTACCCTCCCAGCCAGGGAAAGGAAGATGTGCTTACACTACTACAAGCCTTTTCCTTCTCTCCCTCCACTCCCTTACATTTAATGGATCCCCAACTGCGATCTGCCTGGTTACCATCTATATTCCCCAAGCTATAATGATCCAGATTATTTTCTTTGCTTTGAATTAAAGGTCATGGGAGGAAAAGACAAGACACCACTGGATTTCATAAAAACAATGTAGTTGAGTCCTTCCCTCTCCCCCTCCTCCCAGGATAAATGGACAAAGCTGCTTGGATGGTATTTACTCCCTGGCAAAAGGGATATGAACTTTCCCTAAGATACTTTGTCATGAGTTCTAGTTGTGGTGTCGGTTACATGCGTGGGATGAGGGACCCCATGAAAAATGAGGCACTTTGCTCTTTAGGGCCTCCACTCAAATCGAATAATTTAGAATGGGAAAAGTACTCACTGAAGGAAGCCAAAGAGACAGGCTCCATCTATAGAACTCAAATCTGAAACTGATTGAAATTGAGTCTGTTCAAATCACTGGATTTAAACTAGGGGTGGGGGGAGCTCATTTGATGTTGATGATTTGATGGTGCCTGAACATGTACAGAAACATCCCCCCCCCCCCCCCCATGAATTATTTCAAATGGCTAAATTGATTCAACAATTCGCTTTGGAGGATCCGATCCAAACAGAAGGTCTTTTTGAATTAGATCGCGATGCAAACCTTATTGAATTAACAATTCAGACCAGATTTTCCTTGTTTTACATATACTTAGAGACAGAGAGACATTCATAATTGGGGAATACATTGCTTCAGATTCTATCTCCATACATAGCAACTGTTTACTATATTTTAAAATAGGGGAGCTTTTCCTAGGGATTAGATGGCAGGAATCCCAGGAATAGACTCCTCCCCAATTATTTAAATGCCTCCAAATTATAAAATCTCTAGTTGAGGGTCTGAAAAGAAACATGTGCCTCCTTAGCATCTATAGTTTTTTCCTTCTTACTGTGAGTTGTGGTCCCACTTTAGGCACTAAAGCCAGCTGGGTGACTTTGAACCAATTAGCAGGAAATGTTGAAGATGGTGGATGCAACAATGCAATCAAAGCTCAATCTGAGGTTTTTTTGTGCATTGCATTATCAATTGCTCCATCAAATATGACATCTTGGATGTTTTTGGACCACAATCTGTGGTGGAATGTAGTCTAGATTCCCAGGAGGGAGGTGCTGCATTCCAAAGAAGCAGAGAAGTTATGAAAGGTTGGTCAGAAGAGAGTTAACAGAGTTGCTTTAGTTTGGCAAGATTTCTGTCTATAGGTGAAGAATGATAAGATTAAAGTAACTCCAGTGTCTTTTTTGATTGTTGGAGCCTGACACAACCTATGGATATCCCTGGTGGGTCCAAAACATATCATACTTGTTAGGAAGTGTGGATTCACTGTATTTTCAAGGGTGATGATCAGCTGATTATCACTTCATTTGGTAAAAATTCAAGTCACTGGAGTTGATGGAAGATCTAGAGAGTGTTAAAGTTACAAGCTTGTTTTATGGCAAACACATCTTCCATAGAAGTATAAACTACACAGAGGAATTACCTTTGCCATTAAGAAGAAGGAATATAAGGGTCTTCTGGAAAACTGGTCTGAACCTGTCATCTGCCTAGCTACTTCAGTTACATGTCAAGCAAAGATCATAAAATGGGTTAACAATCCCAAAAGTCCAAATTCATTACTAAAGAATAATGTTTAAAATCTTCTCTGTAGGCTTATTGATCTTAAAGAATGTTGAAAAAATGTGACCTTAAAAAATATCAAATAGCCTATGGTATAACACAAGACACATTCCTCACTAAACTGTTTATGGTAGTTCTTTCCCATATATTGGTGCTAAAAGTGTCTTCTAACAATTCTGGATATGCACCCTCTAGAAAACCTTAAAAAATACTGGAACAAAATTCGAGGTTGGATCAAAGACATTGTAAATATTCAATTGGAACTTAAACCGGAAACCTTCCTCCTGGGCATTATTAGAGATAAGTGTAAAAAGGAAGAGAGATATTTAATCCTACATATCATAACAGCGGCAAGAATAGCAATGGCCCAATGTTGGAAAGGGGACAGCGTGCCGGATGATTGTTTGATAATCCGCAAAATTTTGGACTGTGCAGAGATGGATAAGTTAACTCTGGAGTTAAAAGAAAGAGAAAGTTCAGAATTTTATATAGTCTGGCAAAAAGTGTATTTTTGGTTGCATAATAGAAATCTACGTAGATATGGAAGAAATAGAAATGAATAATAAATAATTTATAGAAATAAATAATGAGAATTGTTTAAAGAATTGTTGATCTATAGATTATACATGTACCATCAAATAAGAGATGTAAATAAATGTAAATAGTTGTTTTGTAATTTATATTTGTGTGTTCTATTTTAATGTTTTATATTTAATAAAGTTTTTTCAAAAAAATAAAAAATAAAACCTCATTGAAAACTTCTCAAACATTTTCTTCTCCCAGGAAGGCTGAGCAGAGCTCTCACAGTTAGAAAATGGAGAATTCAGATCAAATACATAAAAGAAAACAGGTGGGAGATCTGCTTATTAAGATTGATTTTATTGAGATTCCAGCATTTAGATGGCTGGCTTAAGCATTCCCTTTTAATATTAAAAGTTTAGGTTACGAGATAACTTCCCAAAGCCATATGGTTTTGCAAAAATTGAATGTTTGCTGTGAATTAAAGTCTCCAGTCTGGTGGACAAAAGTCTGGATGTGCTGATAGTGGCTGGGAACAGGAGAGTTGCTGTTGACTGGGTTTCTACCAAAGGCTATCATTGTTTTACAAATGTGAATTGTGCAATTAGTGCCAAGCTGAAAATGGATTTACTGTTTTCTTTTTTTCAAAGATTCTCAAAGCTTTCTGGCAGTGAAACACATAAGACTTTATCATCCGCCTGAGTTTCTGTGGAAAGAAGAGAATGCTGATGACCAACTCCTGGGCAATTAACCAAGCTGATCAAAGCTCCTGATTTGTTTCACAGCTTCTATTTCTTTCACCCATCCCAGATCCACACAGAGTGTTTTGACCCAAGTTTGCCAGGCTGCATTGCTTGGCCTTATTTGCCATTTCAATACAGAAGCAGACACCCCGACATAGACACACACACCACATCAAAATGGCGAGCATGACCTTACTGTCATACTAAACATTGGGCACAGCTTCTTGTTCTGCATTAGGGCTAACATACAGAGGGCGACCAAAATCTGGGACCCATGATTCTTGAAGGAATGACATCTGGGAAAGTTGTGGCTGCTTCAGCTGCAGAGTTGCTGTGGTTACACGATCCTCATTTTCAATGTTCTATGACCATTTCCCTGTTTAAATGTTTTATTAGGTTATAGAATAAAATACAAAATGCAAAAGGAAATAGGAAGGCATGGGGGGGCAGAGGGGGAAAAAGAAGTGAGAGGGGATGGGGGAAAAGATAAAAAAAAAGTGTTGACTTCTGACTTCCTTGTTGTAGTAAAATAAAGCATTAACATCAAACCACAACTTTTTACTTTTCCATAATAATACAGACTAGCCATTTCTACTACAACAAATTAATCTAGACAGTAAAACCCAAAATCAAGGTTTCCTTTTTTTTCCCACCTCAAACACTTTAAGCACAAAGTCCAGAAGCAGTCTCCATGTGGCAACAAATATTCTTTTCTTTAATCAAAACGGTCAATTTAGCCATTTCTGCCAACTCTATCAGCTTCTGTAGCCATTGGAATCAAACTGTCTTTCCGTTTTTGTGTGCATAGTGCACTTGCTGCTGTCAATGTGTATAAGATCAAAGTTCCAACTTTTTTCTTCAAATCTTTTCCCGTTAAACCCAAAATAAAAGTTTCTGGTTTTATTTTTATCTTCATTATAAGAATTTTCTGTATTAAAATATGATTCTTACTCCAAAATTTCTTTGCTTTATCACATGTCCACCATAAATGATAAAACTTTTACGCTTCCAACACTCATCTGAAATACCTTTATACATTCTAGATAACTTCTCTGGTGTTAAATACCAGCAATACCAGTGATCATTGTAGATAGAAATTTTCTTTTAAATTATAGTCTAGTGTGAATTTTAAACCTTTCATCCACCTATTTTCCCATTATTCAAGCATCACATTATATTCAAAATTCCTTGCCCAGTGAATCTATATACAAACTATATGATTTCTCTCATACACCCCTAAGTATCATTCCTGATCTGCACCCCACTGTTTCCTCCTCTACTTGGCAGCAACCACATTTCCCCCAAATTTAATTCCCTTGAATGGTTTCCACATTTTGGACAAATTCTGCAGGTTAACTCATGTGAGGTTTCTTGGTTGAAATAACATGATGTACCCTTTTACCCAGTTAAAAGTCATAACGATGAGATGTTAGTAATAAATAAATAATAACTATTACTTCTTATCCCTCAGAGAGCTCCAATAATAAAGGGGAGGTTGTATATACAAACTAAGGAAAAAATAAATAAATAAACTGTATCACAAGACATCTGTTGTGTCATTAGTCAAGTAGGTTTTATTGTCGTTTCAACAATATAGATAAAAAACATAGATAAAAAAAGAAAAAGAGCAGAGCACAGAACTACACATAGCTCTAAAACTAAGAACATAGAAAGAAGCTAAATACACAAGTATTTATGGTTCCAGTTTCTTTGTGTTAAGGAGTTTGACGGCTTGTGGAAAGAAACTGTTACACAGTCTGTGTGGGCCTGAATGCTTCTATACCTCTTTCCAGATGGCAGGAGAGTAAAGAACGTGTATGAAGGGTGTGTGGTCAGCCACAATGTTTCTGGCTTTACAGATACAGTGTGTGGTGTAAATGTCCATGACAGAGGGAAGAGCAACCCTGATGATATTCTCTGCTGTCCTCACTATTCACTGTAGGGTCTTGCGATCCGAAACGGTGCAATTCCCAAACGAGGGGATGATGCAGCTGCTCATGGTGCTCTCGATGGTCCCTCTGTAGAAGGTTGTGAGGATGTATGGTGGAAGCTGTGCCTTCCTCAGTTTCCTCAGAAAGTAAAGACGCTGCTGGGTCTTCCTTGTTATGGAATCAGTGTTGAAGGACCAGGTGAGATTCTCCACCAGGTGAACACCAAGGAGAATGGTGTTCTCTTTTGAAAAACCATCTCTTTTGTTTTGTCTACATTCAGAGACAGGTTGTTGGCTTTACACCAGTTTGTTAACTTCTCCACCTCCTCTCTGTATGCTGTCTCATCGGTCTTGCTGATAAGGCCCACCACAGTTGTGTCATCAGAGAACTTAATAATGTGATTCGAACTGCGCATTGCTACATGTCGTGCATCAGCAGGTTGAACAGCAGGGGACTGAGCACATAGTCCCGAGGGGCTCCAGTGCTCAGTATGATGGTGTTAGAACTGCTGTTCATGCTGTCTGAGGTATTCCAGTCAAAAAGTCCAGGATTCAGTTACAGAGGGAGGTGTTCAGGCCCAACAGGGTCAGCTTCCCCATCAGGTGTTGGGGAATGATAGAGTTGAATGCTGAACTAAAGTCTATGAACAGCATTCATACAAAGGAATCCTTGTTTTCTAGGTGAATGAGGGCTAGATGGAGTGTAGTGGAGATGGCGTTGTCAGTGGAGCGATTCGAGTGGTATGCAAACTGCAGTAGATCCAATGTTATGGGCAGCAAGATCTTTATGTGTCTCATGATGAGTTTCTTGAAGCAGTTCATGATGATGGGAGTAAGTGCAATGGGATGGTAGTCATTGAGGCAAGACACTAATGGTTTCTTTGGCATGGGGATGATGTTCAATGTCTTGAAGCATTTTGGGACAACGGTGGTTGCTTAGATGATGTTGAAGATGTCAGTGAAACCATTTGCCACATCCTTTGAGCACTCTGCCAGGAATATTGTCTGGTCCTGCAGCTTTCCGTGGATTGACTCTGCTTGGAGCTTTCCTCACATCAGTAGTGGAGAGACAAAGTATCTGGTCATTGGAAGGAGGTGTGGTCTTCCTCGCTGTAATTTCATTCTGTGTTTCGAAATGGGCATAGAAGCTTTTCAACACATCTGGAAGTGAGCCATCACTCTCACAGGCAGGTGGTGATGTTCTGTAATTAGTGATGGCTTGGATGCCCTGCCACATATGCCGTGTGTCACAGCTGTCCATGAAGTGTTGGTGGGTGCTCTGGGCATGTGCACACTTTGCTTCTCTGATGGCCCAGGACAGATTGGCTCTCACTGTTCTTAGGGCTGCTTTATCACCTGCCCTGAATGCAGAATCTCAGGTTTTCAGTAGAGCACACACCTCTCCAGTTATCCACAGTTTCTGGTTGGGGTGTGAGATAATTTTCTTGGAGACTGTGACATAATCAATGCACTTGCTGATGTAGCCAGTCACTGATGACGTGTATACCTTCAAGTCAATGGAGTCGCCATTGGTTGCAGACTCCCTGAACATGTCCCAGTCAGTGCATTCAAAGGCTCCTGCTGGCCAAGTACTCACCTGAACTGGTCTTGAATGCCTGATGAGTGGTCTGTATGCTGGAATTAGCATAACAGAGATGTGGTCTGAGTAGCCAAGGTGAGGGCGGGGCTTCACCCGATATGCACCTGGGATGTTTGTATAAACAACATCCAGCGTGTTTTCCCCTCTGATTGCAAATTCCACATTTTGATGAAATTTAGGGAGCACTGCCTGAGATTTGCATGATTGAAATCATGAAATCCCATTATTTGGGGAATGTGTTCCATCTACAGTCCTCCTCCCCCAAAAGCTATTTTCTGTCTGAAAGTTCAAAGCAAGGAATGTTTGGCTCAGCACTATTGCCTCACATTATGAATGGATCAAATCTGTTGCTTCCAATTTCTATTTAAAAAAAACAAAAAAACAAAAAACAAAATAGTACTATTTCATTTGTATGAAAAAAAAGGTGTACCAAATATTCCGAAACAAACAAACCAACTAACTAAATTCCATTTTGACTTTATCTGCACCAGCCAACTTGGGTGATATGGGTGGGTGGAGAGCTTGTCTGCAGGAAGCCACTCTTAATCCACCCTTGAAGGACTATCGAATCCTCCAACCTCAGCACCCTCCCGAAGTGTAACATCATATGGGAATGACTTTGGGAGATAGCAAGAAGAGCTATAGTCTAGACAACAGCTGAGTCCATAGAAGGAATGAGAGTTTGGCAAAACTTCACAGAAGACACCTTCCCTACATTTTCTAGACTGGGAAGGCTTTCATAATACTTTCAAAATAAAACTTTCAATGTTTTCAAAATACTAGGAGTTTTTTTTTTTTTTAGGAATAAATTGAATTGAGACTGGATATTTGGACAGATCATATGGAGCAGGTGATACGAAGCAAGCAAAGACCCTAATGCACATCTTTTAATTTTAAGTAATTTTATTGCATTTTAAAAATAATTAGAGATGTATGTATTTCATTATGGTGCTCTCTTGCCTAGTAATAGCAATAGCACTTAGACTTATATACTGCTTTCTAGTGCTTCACAGCCCTCTCTAAGCAGTTTACAGAATCAGTACATTGCTCCCAACAATGTGAGTCCTCATTTTACCCACCTTGGAAGGACGGAAGGCTGAGTCAACCTTGAGCCTGGTGGGATTTGAACTGCCAAACAGCAGGCAGCCAACAGTCAGCAGAAGTAGCCTAAAAGATGTATTAAAGGGTTGATGATGGCATTCATTCAACTTCAATATTTAGGAAGTGCAAGAATTCCATACTCAGATCATGAAGATGTACATCACGTAAGAAAAAAGAAAAAGACAAGAAAAGCAACAGAACTCTCCTGTATGTTGCTAGCCCAGAATAAATCCAGCTGGGCAATCAAGAGCCGTAAGGAAAGACAGCAGCCTCAGAGTTCCTCTTCCACACTTAACAACAGAGCTGGGTGAAGCTTTGATTTAAAGATTCAAGTCAACAGCCATTCGATCAAATCATCCCTTTGAATCACATCTTCAAATTGAATTGTCAAATCGACTCAATGCATGAAATTGAATCAGGTACTTTTGAAATGAAACGAAAGTTCAATAGACTTTCATGCATGTGTTGACACATTGTTCAGCTCAGATCTGATCAAATTGAATCATGCATTTCAGTTCAACCCTAGCCCTTGGATGAATCCCATACCTCTGGTTCATTTCTGGACACAGCTAGAAATTGGCTGCTCTGATTAATTGGTGGCCATCTCCTCTTGTAGGGCGAGATGCTTTGAATTTCTATTGAGCAGAGAGAGAAATTCCTTCTAAATATATATCCAGCTATATCAACTACATATTGGGGTATGCAAATATAATGCAAATTGGTGTCCTCTGTCATACTCCTATTTTGGTGGCATATATCTTTCTTTTTCAGAATGAAGGGATGACCCACTTCAATCCTGGAGCCTAGTGTTCCTTGGCAGCAATTCAAGGCCATGCTGGACCTCAGGGCTTTAGGGAATAAGAGAGTACCATATAATCTTACGGTTGGAAGGGAACATGCAGTTATTTTGTTCCAACCTCCTTGTCCAGTGCAGGAATCCTCATGCATCCTAGACCTGTGATGGCGAACCTATGGCACGGGTGCCACAGGTGGCACGATGAGCCATCTTGCTGGGCACACAAGCTGTTGGCCAACTTACCTTCAGCTGAGCATACAAATGCAATTGTGCATGCATGCATGCATGATTGCAGAGACCCAGCTGGTCTTTGAGCCTCCTCTGTGCATGCACGCAATTGCAGCAGGAAATCCACGTGGACTTCGGAGCTCTCCTGCGCATGCAAAACACAATTGCTCATGTGTGTGTGAGTGCCTGCACACAGTGCATGTGCATTGCACATGCAAAAGCTGCATGCATGTGTAGATGGTGCAGTTGCACATGCAGTGCACTTGGAGGAGCTGCACACAAGTGCGGATGGTACACACAAAGCACATACTTTTTGGCACTCGGTAAGTAAAAGGTTTGCAACCACTGTCCTAGACAAATGGCTGTCTAATATTTTCTTGAAGACTTGGAACAATGAGTGCCCAGGAGTTCTGGAAGCCAACTGTTCAATTGTTTAACAGTTCTCCCAGTCAAGAAATTCCTCCTTTGTTTTAATTTGGATCTCTCACTGTTAATCTTCCAACTGTGAGTCCTTGTCTTATTCTCAGGTGCTTGGGAGATTAAACCAGCTCCTTCTTCCCTGTTGCATCATTTCATATATGGGAAGACCGATAGTTATGCCCAGATTGGACTATGTAATGCACCCTATAAAGGGCTTCCCTTGAAGAGTGTTTGGAAGCTTTGGATGGTGGAGAATTCAGTGGCATGGGCAGTTATGCATTGTCCAAGAACTGCACATGTTACACCTCTACTCTTCAAGCTATATTGGTTAAAATCTTGAATTAGAAAGCATCTCATCCTAGCCTTATAGTTAGACCAAATGTCTGAATGGGAGAAAGCCTCCCACAAATTTCTGTGAAAGTGAATTACAAGGTGAGGATGTTTCATTCTCAGAGGAATCAATAGCTAGAAAATGTTCACCATGATGGAAGTCCAGCTAACTGGCTTCTGGTTCTTTCTTCCCTTTCTCTCTCTAAAAAAAAGAGACCCATGACAGGTAAAGAATTCCATGTATTTAGTTATTGAAAGTATGATGTGGCTGAGCAATCTCTTAACCAATAAACACCAAATGTGCTCACATGGCCATTCCATGAAGTGCCGGAAAAGAGAAAAAGCCTCTGCTTTGTGCAAGACTTTTTAAAAGTGAAAGCAAACAGGAAAAGATGACTCAGACCCTTTTAAACTCAGTCCATTCTCAAAATAGCAATGCCATTCCCATCTTGTCCCATCTGGTCTGGCATTTTTTCCCCTAATCTGAGGGTATTTTTTTTTTTAGGGAAAGAAAATGGTCCAGAAAGCTTCCTTTCCAAATTGGGCAGGAGAACAAAACTATTGAGAATCCATGCATCCCACCAGCATCTGTTGATGAAGAAGGACTCTGTTTTCTTGAAGAGACTCAAATGTGGATTTGGAAATTCTGTGACAGGTAGGATCAACTGAGAATTCAGCAAAAGTTAGAGTTATTTGTTTGAGATCTCTCATGCTTCAAATGTTGGCTTCCCCTAATGTCCTCATCCTTTTACATACACCTTCTGGTTTCCTTGGTTGATCTATTGTTCTACCCACAGAAGCCTGGTTTGTTCAGTCTCTAAAAGGGAATGCATAGGAGAAGAATGCCTTTCAGAATGTGTTCCAAGCTGTAATGGAATATGAGAATATCCTTGGAAGGATGGAGGGAAGGAAGAGCTACTGCTATCAGATGCAAGCAACCAGATCCATTTATGAAGGATTCAAGTCATCAACTTTATCATGTTCTACCTACATATATTACAAGACTCTCCCCAGACTGCTTGCCTTCCTATGGGAACAATCAGATATGGTTTTATGGAACCCGGTGGGAGGAGTCAGGTTTATGACATTTGTGGCTCTGCAAGGACTCAAGACTAGGTTTCTTGCTTGACACCTCCTCCCTGCCAGGCTGGGAGTTTCCCAATAGCTGCCCTAGGAAATGATCAGATAAAAGGAGGAGGAGTTCACAACTGAGTAAACTTAGAAAGGTGAAGTACTTGTGCTCTCTGAGGTTGATGGTTTTCTTGCAGACATTTCATTACCAAACTAGGTAACATGCACTGATCTAGTTTGGTAAAGAAATATCTGCCAAAAAAAAAAAAAAATCCAAGCTCAGAGAGCAGCAAGGACCTTACAATTCATCTCTGAGCTACAAACATTTTCTTCTATCAGTCTTTAGAAAGGCTCCACCCTAACATATAGGGTGATATAAAGAGACGGTGGAAGATTTGAACTTTGAAATTTGGGACGTTCTGTACCTTCTGTTAATGTAGTCTTGCAATAAAGTAGAATTAACTCGTCTGGTGATGTTTCCTCTCTGAGGTACTTGGGAGATTGACCCAAACCTTTGGAATGTTCTTTTGCAGAAGTTTGGTTGGTTGGTCTACTGATTCTTTGCCGCTTGCACTATGCTTGCTTTGTTTAATAAAGCGTTTTAGAAATAATGTTGCTAATTAGGCCAAACTGATTTTAATAGCATGTTCACTTGCTCCTGGCTTTTTCATCTGGCTTAGAATCGGAACATTTGAACTAATAGAAAAATGATGCTTTAATTTTATATATGACTGAATATCCTTTCTTCATCTCTCTTGATTTCTGCCAGCCTTGAATTTGCTGTGAATGAGGTCAAAGGATACAGACCTTCACTGGCACACAGAGACCCGAGGCGACTACTTTGGAAATTATTTCCCTGCATTTTCCAGATATGGCAGGTCAGTTAACACAACAAACCAATTTGGATCATATGTTTTCTGAGGCAAAAGCAAGAAATGAATATCAAAGAAGCACAAAGGGTAGATGGGGCTTTAGTTAGCTTCTGGTCCTTTCTCTGCTTCTTGGGTTTGGGTCCTGACCTCTGTCATGTCAAGGCCACGAGGTTAGCAGCTTTTTGCATTGAAGTTAAATGCTCAGTGATGGGAATTGCAGAGTCAGAGTCAGTGCTAGAGTCTACACTGGGAAGAGTCAAGCTATGTTATATGGTGGAATCAAACAAGCAGATTTTATCCAGGCAATCTCTGTGCCAACCTGGTTTATAGAAATATTTTACTATTCAAAAATATGTTCTCAAACAATATACCATGACTTTCCCAATAGAGCTGCAACACATAACTGAGACTGGGCCACTGAGCAAAGTACTTTTGACTCTGGCCTTTTTGATGCTGTACATATTCTTGATTTGCAACTAGTCACTTAGCAATTATTTGAACACAATGGACCCCTCCCCCCAAAGCTATTTATGATCCAATTTCTGACATAGCCACCTGCATTTTATATGACTGCATTATGGAGGCTTGGCAATGCCCCACAGTCATGTGACCACAATTTACAATGATTTTATGCTGTTTAACTTTCAGTTTCTGGCAAAAAGTACTGATTGTGAACAATGGGTTTGCTTAATGACTGTCACATTTGCTTAAAAAGGTAGTAAATTGCTATGAAAAAGGTAGTAAAATTGGATCTGGTCAGCTGGTGACCTGCTTTACAACAGTTACAACCTACACACATAATTGCCAGGCTCAATTACATTTGTAACTCAAGGACTACCTGCAGTTGTGTTATGCTTTTCTTTGCAGTCCATGGTTCCACCACAATAATGGGTCTTCTGTGGTTGGAGATTCAGTATCGGACTTCATTCCTTGACTAGTTAGAGTTAATCCATGGAAGAAGAATTGAAGAACTTTGATAAGGGACATTTAACAGGAAGGCTAAGACTACAATGCAAGGATTCCAGCAAGGCCCTTACTTTTTAATGAGATGCCCTTATTTAACTTATTCACAATGGCAAAACCTTTGTCTATTTTTCTGTGCAGAATTACCTGTTCTGTGAAGGAGGGGCAGTCAGCACCTGCTCTCTTTTTTTGATAGCTGTCATTCCTAGCAGTGTGAGAAGTAACTCACGCACTAGACAAAACTCAAAGCTTCCTGGGAAAGGTTAACATTGCAAGAGTGGTTAGCACTTGAACCATCACCCTTGAAAGGCTCTGACCCTACATGAAGTTCCAATTAAGCTGATTTATTGCTCATGTCTATGTACAGGAATCCTCTCAACAAGTGGTTAGCATTATTTTTGTGCTAGGTAAGAATTAACTGAATTGAAGAGAAGCTGGACTGAGTCTTTTTGTGCCTGTGTAGAGATTCTAGGCTGATTCCTCTTAGACTCCACTCCCAGGCTTTGCCGATCCTTCTCCCACATGGATACAAATAAAGTCCAGTACTTGGAGCGTTTGGTAATATTAAGAGAGATGGAAAGAGTAGCTTGAAAATATTTGGTTTAGCATTGGTGCTAATACAGTTAATTTGGGGGATTATTCCCAACCTGTCCCCACATCTTCACCACTACCATACCCCAATCTTAGATTTGGATCCCATTACCCACTCAGCAGCATTACAATTACAATTATATTGAAAGTGTCTGAGGACTGAACAAAGGTAACTGGTCTGGTCCTTAAAAAAATGCAGCACACAAACTCTTAAGCTTTGAACAGGATCCACAGAGAACTACCAATAATGCATTATAAGACTCAATAACATTTTATGATGAGTTCTAGTCCCACCTTAGGCAGAGAAGCCAACTGGGTGACTTTTGGCCAATCACCAGGAAGCTGTGGGTTCTAGTCTCACCTTAGGCATGAAAACGGGCTGGGTGATTTGGGCTAGACATACTCTCTCAGCTGAGCTCACACCTCAAAGGGCTGTTTTAATGGGGAAAATAGATGGAAAGAGTATTAGTCATGTTAACAACCTTGAGATACTTCTAAAAACAATACAGGTAGGATAAAAAACCCTCAACTAAGTCACATTGGAATGAAAAATGGGGACTCATTTGCTCAGTAATATCAAGATATTACTCTTTGGCTTCTCAGAAGCCCAGGTTTTAAGCATTACCTGATCCATAGCCAAAATATAAATTGTATACACCTGCTGCAACATGAGAGCTGTTGACTATGGCATAATAAGCTTTATAGGTGTTTCAGTAGGGGGTAAATCTAAATCAGTGCTGCATCATTCTAGCCTTCATTAGGAACAAGTTGATATCTCATGGGCTGACATTCTGAATAGATATATAAAAACCGACTGCTCTCACTAATGGAACAGATGTGTGACCGCCATACAATTTGGAAGTGTCTTCCTTTAGAGGAGGAAAGTGGCTTTCTTTGTACTCACAACTAATTAAAGAGTGAATTCCAAGCTGTTCTAATGTACAATTCACTGTCATCTTATGGTTTAGATTCTGTCTCTGTGCCAGCTCTCATTTAGAAATGAAAACTTATTTAGCTCTCCTCTATACCTTTCACTTTAACATATTTATCTCTTTGCTTTTCTCTCTCATCTGTCCTCAAATCTTTTGGTCCCCAATCCCCCTCCCCTTGCTGCAGTGATAATTCTACCTATCGCTGTCTTCATGTGACAACCCTGAGCTATAAAATCTTGGATTCTGTTTGATGATTAATTTACTAATTGCCTGTTCTTCTCCCTAGGCTGGCTAAAAATTAAGGAGAAAGGCAGGCAACCTAAATCTGATGCAGTCAAGATTTAGAGGCTAAAGTCATGCAGAGCCAAAATCCAACCCAGAAGCCTTCATTGAGGTCACCTGTTGTGATGGACTGTAGTGATAGAGCTGTCTCCTAGGAAGGAAGGAGCACATTCAGAGAGGAAAGGGAGACAAGAGGAAACACAGCTCAGAGTTGAACTGGAGACAGAGAAAGAGAGCTGGGTTGCCACTCCCTAGAATCTCTCAGTTTATATTCATGAGATTAGTAAAGGTTTAGTCTGGCAAGATTCTGTCTATAGGGCAATGAGTGTGAAATATGTTCTAGACAAGTTCCAGTCTCGACATTCCACACATGTTTTTTTTAAAATGTCTGTCATAGACATGTGGTGATCAGAGTGAGAATTAGCCTTTGGGATCTAAGCTTTGGTACTGTACAGTTTTCACACAATTGTCCTTGGAGTCTCTCCATCAGAGGCATTCCCTCCACATTTGAAAGTCAAGACAGCATATCTGGTATCTTGATTGCAGTCTTAAGTATGAATGCTGTTTATTAAAAGTTCAGTGTGTGTGTGTGTGTGTGTAAAGGTCTTTAGAAATGTGCCAGCCTGGGCATTTCCTGGGTTCAGGGATCTGTTTATAAGTCTGGAGATGTATTCTGTATTGGACTGTATTCTGTGTCCTGTGCTTTGTCTGATTGTACCGATGGAGGCTCATCCAATTTTGTATTGACAATAAAGAATTGAATTGAATTAAACAGCAGGCAAAACCGAGTTGTTCTTTGTCTCTTCTAATTCCCTAAGGATGTTTTTTTTACCCTCCCCAACTTTTCTTTTTGTTCATTTTCTTGCCAGTGGGAATATTTCCAGTTTAAGCATCAGGACATCGCCAATTAAGAAACAAAAACAAAATCCAAGAATATCTATGGAGGCTACAGGTAGTCCTTGATTTAGGACCTCTGTAACATCCCTTTCTAAGCAATCCTTTCATTGAGTTATGGCATATTTTATTATTGTTTTTGCTACATTAATACTGTCATTAAGTGAATTTGGCTTTGTTTGTCAGAAGCCCCTGGGAAGATCACAGATGATAATGGGGGGACTCTGTGACACTGTCACAAATACATGTTGTTTGCCAATCACCTGAATTTTTATCACATGACTATGGGGACACTGTGACAGTCATAAGTGCAAAGAGGGATTGTAAGACACTTTTTAATGCAATAAAAATAGCACTTAGACTTATATACCACTTCATAGTGTTTTACAGCCCTTTCTAAGCAGTTTACAGAGTCAGCCTATTGCCTCCAACAATCTGGGTCTTGGTTTTACCAAACTCAGAAGGATGGAAGGCTGAGTCAACCTTGAGCTGGTCAGGGTCAGGATCGGACTCCAGGTTTTGGGCAGTATAAATCTGCAATATAGCATTCCAACCACTGTGCCACTATGTGCTACAAGTGTTGTAATTTCAAACAGTCATTAAACAAAGGTTATAAGTTGAAGACTACCTGTATGTGGGTTAAAAGAGGAACTCTTAGAACTAAAAATACCAAGGGAAATTTTTTTTGCAACATGCTATTTTCTCAAATATTAAAAAACCCACAACACTAATAACCTTTCTCTGAAGAACAGAGTGATTTGTCCTCGGAGGAATCTCTAAGCAAAATTCAAGGCAGATCTTCCATTGCCAATTGGGCTGAGCTGGGCTGTTTAAGAAAAACAATACCAATTCTAGATTTTAATTCAAGGTGTATATAATTTGGTGCTTCTCAAAGTGTTTCTGCCTTGCAGACATCTGAGAGAATTTCCAGGAAAAGCTTTGGCCTTTCTCAGAGGTTGAGTTTGCATTTCCTAAATTATTCCACATGTACAGTAAGAGATGAAAGGGAGAAAGAAAATTCAAGGATGAAATAGAATCAAACCAAGTCACTGGTTGACTTTGTCCCAGTCACTGTCTCTCAGCCCAACCCAGCATTATTTTTCTTGTACTGCAAGTGGATCCAACCACATACCAACTAAAAATATTAGCTTCAGCTCTTGGGATCTTTGCAGCTTTTCAGTTTTCTCATGCCCGATATTCTGGGTTTCTGATTCAGATCAAAACCATTTCCTCTTAAAACCGGCTCCTTTTCATCATCTCATTTGGCATTTTTTTTTTTAAAAAAAAAGCAAGTTCCTGAGAGAAGGACATTTTTCTGTGGTTGTGTTGCTAGGTAATAAGGTTATATTATTTTTTTAATGGTAAAACCAATACAAAGTCAATTAAAAGCAAAGAGGTAGATGGGAACAAGGGCCCAGGAGGATTGAAGCTGCAAGCCAAGAAAAGCTTTCAGAAAGCTGAATGCAACGTTTTTTTGCAGGAACAATTTATGAGCATTCCCATCGCACCTTCTGAGAAATCCCAGTGGGTTGTAGGAAAGAGATAAGGGTCCTATTGCATCCTGATTCTGCAGGCCAGCTGCTTAAATGCCTCTCTTCAGCAGCAGCATCAGAAGCAGGCAGAAAAATGACAGCTGATCCCAGCTGAGGATGTAGCTGAGAGAATGTAAATAAGAAGAGCTAATTGGAAGAAAGAGTGTTTATTGCATATTTTATTTTAAATCCCATTATCTGAACAGGATAGGCAAGTCAAAATTGTAATTTGACTTGTGGTTTGGGGAACAGGAGCATCTCAGGCAGGGCTGTACAAAAAGGTTGCGATAGCAATCAATGAGACTTCTTTGCATGAAACAAACATAAAGAAATGATGTATGGATTTGATGATTAGAAGAAATTGTAGATAGAAAAATATTGTAAACTTAGAGTAAGAGATTGATTTAAACTACTCATAACTGTCGTAAAAGAAAATCAGAACTTACTTCCTTCCTTCTCTATTTCTTCCTTCCTTCATTCTTCTCTACTTCCTTCCTTCTTTCCTTCTCTACTCCTTCCTTCCTTCTCTACTCCTTCCT
>JAEANM010008158.1:0-17199 GCA_017656035.1 Myanophis thanlyinensis | reverse complement strand
TTTAAAACCTAATGTGAAAATTAGAAATTTAAAATTTAAATGATTAAAAATTTAAAATTTAAAACTAATTTAAAACCTCCAACTAATAGTACTAGGCCAGACTGGCCTGTTGGAACAAATAGGTTTTTAATGCGCACCGGAAGGTTCATAGGTCTGTGATGGTCCGGATCTCCAGCAGCAATTCATTCCAGAGAGAGGGTGCCCCCACAGAGAAGGCTTGAACCCTTGGGGCTGCCAGACAACACTGTCCTGACAATGGAACCCAAAGGAGGCCCACCCTGTGGGAACACACAGGTCGGTGGGAGGCTGATGGTGGCAACAGGCGGTCCAGTAAGTACCCGGGTCCCAAGCTATGGAGCGCGTTGAAGATGAGAACCATCACCTTGAATCGCACCTGGAAGGCCTTGCACAACAATGGGTTTTTAATCATCAAAACATGGTCACCCGTCCGCAAAAGGTAAAGAAACCATCCCTAACAGGTGAATAAAGCAAGATTAAAGGTATTATGAGCTGAGTGCAGAAGCTGCAGAAGGATTTTGGGGTCTAAAAGGAAAGCAAGTTTCATATTTATTGTGGTAGTTTTACTATTAGGGGAAAATGCTTTGGGCGTCTGCCTCCAATGCTAGGAGAACCTGATTAGCAGCTCCATTTTCAATAACCAGAAATCCTGAACCGGCTCATACAGCTCCCCTCACAGTTCCTAGGCTCCTTAGCGAAGGTTATCATACAGTTATCCAGCACAAGGGAATTATTATTTTTTCCCCAGCTCAGGAAACCTAGCAATATTGACCAACAGTATTGTTTGCACATTGTTTGCACTGTCTAAAGAGAAACAAAAGACAGAAAACCGATTTTTGGCAAAGAAATTCTAGATGTCCAGAGGTTACAGCTGAGCAAGAGAAAGATTCTATCCGGATCAAATTCTACCTGAACTTACTTGCTATGGTCTGACTAGGATAAAAATATTCAGGTGTGCTGAGACAAAGCTATAGGTGAATTTGATACACTGTGACTTTTGCTGAAATATTTGTGTGTCAGATTTTGAACAAAACCTTATACCAGTGATGGTGAACCCTTTACTTACCGAATGCCAAAAACTACATACGTGCTTTGTGCATGCCATCCGCACTTGCGTGCGGCTCCTCCACATGCACTGCATGTGCAAACGCACCTTCTGCGAATGCATTCAGTTTTTGCACATGCAATGAATGTGCACTGTGCGCAGGCACTCATGCACACAGGAGCAATTGTGTGTGCATGCGCAGGAGAGCTCTGAAGACCAGCTGGATTTCCTGCTGCAATTGCATATATGCACAGTGGAGGCCCAAAGACCAGCTGGGTCTCTGCAATTGCACATGCATGCATGCATGCATGCGCAATCGCATGTGCATGCTCAGCTGGAGGTAAGTTGGCTGACAGCTTGTGTGCCCAGCTTGTGTGCCACCTGTGGCACCCATGCCATAGGTTCGCCATCATGGCCTTATACATACATTGATTTTGATTTATTTGTATATTTGTACACAACTACATTTCCAAAAAATAGTGGCGTAAACCATAAGTGCTTATAAAGGAAGAACTTTTGTATATCCCCATTTTAAACAGAAAACCTTTCCTGGGCATTCCTGTGTCAATGATTTTAAATGAAATATCCAGCGGGGGGGAAGAGCACTGTAACTTTTAATCTGTCTCAAATAGCATATTTTAGTGGGTGCTGGAATGAGACTGGAACCCAACTCCACTCTATGTTTGCTTTCTTCTATTTGTAGGCTGTAGCCATCCCAAGATCACAAAAAGACAGTAAGCCAGCATGGAGCCTGCTAACTTCTCTCTGTTTTGGTTCTGGACACTGTGGGCCTTAGGATGTGGCCCTGACTGGGTACATAGCCAGGCAGCCACCCAGCCACATTCGATCAAGATAGAAGGAGACATCACTCTTGGAGGCCTGTTTCCTGTGCATTCCCGTGGCCCAGCTGGAATACCTTGTGGGGAGGTAAAGAAGGAAAAGGGGATCCATCGGATGGAGGCCATGCTTTACGCTCTGGATCAGATCAACAATGACCCTGATCTGCTTCCCAACATAACTTTGGGGGCCCGTATCCTGGATACCTGCTCTCGTGACACCTACGCCTTGGAACAATCATTGACTTTTGTCCAGGCACTGATTCAAAAAGATACTTCCGATGTGCGCTGCTCTAATGGGGAACCACCCATCATTGCCAAACCAGAGCGTGTGGTGGCTGTCATTGGGGCCTCTGCCAGCTCTGTCTCTATTATGGTGGCCAATGTCCTTCGCCTCTTTGCTGTAAGTAAAAAACAGGCCTTTCACATGACATCACTTGGGGGGGAAGGAGGTTGAACAGCAAAGAGGTGATACAGAAGCTATACCATCCTAGGGAACATCTGTATTCTGGTCTCAGGAGATGGTGTTTAAGATGGTGCCCCTCCTTAAAGGGTGCATTTGCAAAGCCAGTGCCTATTTGGGAGGATTCAAACTCAAATTCAAATTCAAATTTTATTGGTCACATACACAGTCATACATGGTACAATATGTAGTGAAATGCTTACGCAATTGCCTGCAACCGCGATTGATAGTAGGGCAGGAGAGTAAGTCTAGACAAAATGGGAGGATATGATAGGAAATAAGTTAGGGATAGTTGGGAAGGTAGGAATGAGATACAATTGTGTTTCCTTTTATAGTCTTGAGTGTTCTTGTGGTTCCTGGTTTAGTGTCCGTATTGCCTGTGGAAAGAAGCTTCTCAGTCTCTCTGTGTTGACCTTCAGAGAGCGAAAATGCTTTCCTGACCGCATCGTGGTAAACAGTCTATTGTTGGGATGGCTGGGGTCCTTCACTATCTTCTTAGCTTTAGTCCAGCAACGTTTGTTGTAGATGGAGTGCAGCTCAGAGAGCTTGGTGCGGATGATGCGCTCAGCTGAGTGTACTATCCTCTGTAGTGCTCGTCTGTCCTGCATGGTGCTATTTCCAAACCAGGTTGTGATGTTGCCCATCAGGATGCTCTCTACAGTGCAGGAATAGAAGTTCCTAAGCACCTTGGGGGGTGGAGTCTAAAGTCTCTCAGGCATCTGAGGTGGTAGAGACGTTGTCAGGCCTTTTTTTACCATGGTGTTGATGTGAAAGGTCCATGACAGGTTCTGTGAGATGTGCACACCATGGTATTTGAAGCAGTCCACTCTTTCTACCAGGTTTCCATTGATGACTGGGGTCTGGTATTTCCTTTCCTGTTTTATACTGAAGTCCACTATCATTTCCTTTGTTTTGCTGACATTAAGAAGGAGGTTGTTTTTCTGACACCAGTTCTCCAGGTTTGTGATCTCTTCTAGGTAGGCTGTCTCATTGTTGTCAGAGATCAGGCCCACCATGACTATGTCATCAGCAAACTTGATGATGGTGCTGGAGTTAGTAGTGGCCGTGCAGTCGTATGTGTATAGGGAGTACAGCAGGGGGCTCAGAACGCAGCCTTGGGGTACTCCGGTGTTGAGTGTGAGTGAGGTTGAGACTCGTCCGCCCATCCTTACAGCCTGTGGTCTCCCAGTCAGGAAGTTGGAGATCCACCGACATAGGGGTGGGCTGAGTCCCAGGTGTTCCAACTTGATGGTGAGTGTGGAGGAATTATTGTGTTGAAGGTGGAGCTGTAATCCACAAAGAACATTTTGACATAGTTCCCTTTTCTGGTGTCCAGGTGGGTAAGTGATATGTGGAGAAGGTGAGAGATGGAGTCATCAGTTGAGCAGTTTTGATGGTAGGCAAAATGTAGTGGGTCCAGCATGTCTGGTAGTGAGGAAGTGATGAGGTCTCTGACCAGTCGTTCAAAGTATTTCATCACTATTGGGGTCAGGGCTACAGGGTGGTAGTCACTGAAGGAAGTTGGATGTGATTTCTTGGGGACTGGGAAAATGGTGGACTCTTTGAGACATGTTGGGATTATTGATTGGAGTAAGGAGAGGTTGAATATCTCCATGAACACAGGTGCCAGCTGGTTTTAGGATACGACCTGAGATGCCATCTGGTCCTGCTGCTTTCCTGATATTCACTCTCTTGAATTCTCTCCTTATTTCATGTTCAAAGATGGTGGGTGTGTTCTCGGCATTGGAGTTCTTTTCCTGGCTGTAGCCCATGGTGTCGCTAGCGTTGGCATTGCTAGTTCCATTGGTTCCATTGGCTGCATTCTCAAAGTGGGTGTAGATGTTCAGCTTGTCTGCCAGGGACGTGTCTGTGATCAACTTGTCAGATGTTGATGGATATTTGTAGTCCATTATTGTTTTTAGACCTTGCCATAGGCTCCTGGAGTCACTCTTTGGAGCTGTGACTCCAGTTTCCTCCCATAGTGCTGCTTAGCCTCCTTCACCGCTTTCCGCACATTATATGATGCAGCTTTATATGGGTCCATGTCACCTGACGCAAGTCTCATGTTGTAGGTGGCAGTGCAAGATCTCAGGGCATCGCGGATGGTCTTATCTACCCATGGCTTCTGGTTGGAGAATGTTCTGATGATTGTTTTTTGTGCGGTGTCATCTGCTAGTTTCCTAATGAATCCCACTGCAGAGCACTCAATTGTGATTCTACAGAAAAAATAATTCAAAGCACAGAAAAAAATTTGTAGGTAAAATAAATGTTTTCATCAATAAAGATGGAAAGAGACTCTGAGCCTGGAGAACAGAAAACAGTTGGAGGATATGATAGCATTATCAAGTACTAGAAAGGACCATATAGAATAATATTCCTCCATCATGGAAACTTCCAGATGAGTTGGATATTATGACTTCCAAAATTCCACAGTCAACATAACCACTGCTGAAAATTCTGGGTCTACACAAGACAGATTCCATTGGAACTATAGTAAGGGGGGGAGACACCTCCCTAAGAATAGTTCAGTCGTAGAGCCAGCTACCCAAGCCCTTCATTGGATGAGTTCAAATGGAAGCTAAATAGCCACCTATCTGGGATGTTTTAATTTGGATTCCTGCAGGGAGCAAAGAGTTAAACTCAATCATTTCAAAAATCCCTTCCAGCTCAGAATGGCTACAATTTTATAATTAACAAGAATTTTATTAAAATGATTTTAATACTTAGCAATTGCTAACTATTAGCTATATTTGAAGCCAATTTTTTTTTTTAAAAAAAGATTGGGTATTGGTTGCCTTTCACTTCATTTACATTCTAATTTGGCATGATGCATTTAAAAAGCGTTATGAGCATAACAAATTCTTAGGAACTCAGCAACGGCCCAATAATTCATAGCATCCTAAACCATAATGTGGTTTCATTTGAGTCACACTGTTTGCAGCAAGGAAGCTCTGAATATACACAAAAACTTCCAAAGGAGATAAAACCTTGAGGAAACCTTCACATCCAAAACTTTTCCCCACTGGTGAGCATCACATTGTATCCATGGAGACCAGATCTCTACTGAAGTTATGGAAGGGTAGGAGCTGCTCATTGTGGTTTGAGTGTTTTACTCTACAAGCCAGCATGTTACCTGAATAGAGTTACTATTAAAGATTGTGCTCAAACCATTTGGCTTTAGCATGTGGGGCGGGTGAATGTCATCTTTTCTTCTGGTCATGAACACTTTTTAATTGCATTCTGCTTCCCTTGAAATAACGAAACATTTGGAACTGGCATTGAAGCTAACTCTAATGTCCCCATCCAATGAAGTAAAGGAATGTTTACCAGAGAAGGGGACATTTTATAGTACGTCCTGGAATTATTTCTTTCTGGAGATATGTTGCATGCTATGCCTATAGGCTAGCAAAGATTTGTATTTTTAAATATTTCTCGGCCTTTAACATTTTGTGATTTCACTTTTGAATCCACTGCTGCTTTTTTCTTAAGATATTGTGAAAATATATGTTTTTATTTCTTTTTTCTTTTAATGCAGATAGTTTTAAATGTTTTGTCTAGTTTTGTTTTGTCTTTGTAATGTTTTTTTAAGTTCGGATTTTAACTTTTTGAATAAAATAAAATCTAAGCAATAAAGGGTAAAAAGAAAGAAAAAAAAATAAGGTATTGTGAAAATGGATCTGAGATATTTATACAGGGCAAATTTTGTCACACAGTTATGGCAATTATTATTTTGTGTTCATGACTATTAGTAGGAGCCATACTACATGCCATAAATCATTTGACAAAGAAGCTTAAGCCTCACTCGGATCATTACTCCCCATCTCTTAAGAGCATTTTTGCTTTGTAACAAAAAAGCTACCATTTAGCCTTAATATTGTGTCAGTACTGGGAGGATTCGATAAAACACAATGGATTAAAATAAAAATAGGGAGGAGGACAAGATGTGAGCTTGGTGAGCCTTTGATGGTGCAGTACAGAAATATTTTTTACAAAAGAAATGAGACTAAATGGATAAAGAAGGGCTGGAGAGGAACATCTCTGATCAAGGATGGAGGCTAAGGATAACATACCACGTTTAACCCATGATTTTCTTCCACTTCTACAGATTCCCCAGATAAGCTATGCATCCACAGCACCGGAGCTCAGTGACAATAACCGCTACGATTATTTCTCCCGTGTGGTACCTCCTGACTCTTACCAAGCTCAAGCTATGGTAGACATTGTTAAAGCGCTAGGCTGGAATTATGTCTCCACCTTGGCCTCTGAGGGCAACTATGGCGAGAGTGGGGTCGATGCCTTTGTGCAGATCTCCCGGGAAGCCGGTAAGAGGTGCTAAGCAATGTCTGAAGTTGATGGATGGGGCTCAGTAAAGCTGCTAATTTCCTAGAAAAACAGCCCATGACCTCAGACACATGAAAGCTGCTTGCAGTTGTTCCATATGCAGGAAAAGGCCTTCTGCATGGGATCAGAGATCAGCTCCAGTTTTTGCAGCCTGCAAACGCAATGAAAAAAGAAGTCCCACACCTGAATCCTAGGCCAGGTCCTCATTGGAACAAATAAGCCTTTGATTCTGGAGTAGCTGTGCTCTGGATTGCTGCCAATGGAGGAGGCGAGGGTATAGACCGACATGCTGATGTGCCAGACATGATGGAATGTGAGATTATAGCAGCTCAACAGAGCAAGTCACATGCAACATAAACCATTTCTTCCATATCTATATTGTTCGATAGCTGGGTCACCCTTGTCACATTTTAATTTAAAGTAAAATGCAATTGGGGATTTGGGGTGCAGCATGTCTTCTGCTATCTTAGTTTCTAGGTCATTACATGAATGCAAAAATATGGTTATTGGACGAGTAATGGAAATATGGGCGGCTGAGTTTGGTTAACAGGGCTGAAATTTTGTATTTGTGTGAACTTGACACGTCTTTGAGATTTTGCTCTTTTCAGCCCATGACTGTGTCTATACTGACTGATATCAGTAGCAAACCACTTCTGTACTGTTACCAAAATATCTACAAGGATATACAATATTAGTCATCAGGAGTCAAGGTTATGTCAAGGAAGATTCTATCTTTACCTCTTATGTACACAAGCCACCAATTTCTGAGAATTCCTCCTTTTTTTAGGAATAAACTAGTGGTTTTCACACTTTCTGTTGGCAGCAAGTACTTTGTAGTCTTACTTGGTTTTCGGGTCCTTTACTTCCCCCCACAGTGAGCATAGTAGAAGATTTCAGGGATAAAAGCTAATACAGTAGGATTTTGGTTCTCAACTGCTTTGAAACTCATCGAATTTGGTACTCAACAAAATTTGACTTGAAAATTTTGCCCCGGTACTCATTGTTTGGTACTCAACTCACAAGCAAGAATCTGTCAGTATTGGCTGCCTTGTGACTTCCTACATTATTCCATATGGTAAAAATTTGTTTGGTACTCATCATTTTTGTTACTCATCATGCATCCCAGAACCAATTAACAATGAGTACCAAAGTACCACTGTATAGCTTTCATGTGTTAGTCTGTAATTTCCAAATTTCTACCAGCAAGACTGTGCTGCATGAGTACTCAGGAAATAGTATAGTAGTCATTCATGAGTAGCTTTCTCTTTGATAGTATATATACTCTGAAATTCATGAGGTATGTACTCATACATCTTTCAGCTGCCTATTGAAGATGTGTCTTTTCACGCAGACATTTCTTGTATGAATGTTGTCCAAAAGATGAGGGGTGTTGAAAAACTCAAGTTGGCTGTTGCAACCCTGGAATCAAATATTCCATTATAAATTGCTTTGAAATTTGCAATAATATGAAGTGGTATATTAGTAACAGGAGATCCCTGTATATCATATCAGATGTGTGAGTATATACCTCATGAATTTCAGAATGCAGTTTCTACAAACAGAAAGCTACCCATGAAGATGACACCCAGCAATCCAGGCAGATAGAGTATATGTTCTGCCTCTATTAGAGTTGTTTAGGTTGGGGAAAGAGGGCAGTTTTTATCCTGGTACCTGCCTCAGTAGCTTCTTAAACAGACTAAAAAGGAATGTCAGATTTTCCTTCTTGATAAACTGGAAAAATCTGGGCTGAATGATCAACTACCAGATGGATTCAAGGTACAACGATCATCACCAACATGTATTCTTAATGGGTTTATGCCCCTAGGGAGTATGCAGTGGGATACCTCAGTGTTCTGTCCTGGGTCTACAGAGTTTTCATAAATGGTTTGCATGAGACAGTAGAAGCCTTGTTTATAAAATCTGTGGATGACACAAAGCTTTGGGGAAGGGGGGGATTGCTAATATCTCTGAAGACAGGCTCAAAATCCCAAAGGATCCTGATAAAAGAATCTTGACAAACAAGATCCAAAACAAGATCCAAATGTTGATCAGCATTGAGCAATATTAGGATTTGCATTTAGGCAGGGGAAAAATTCACAGGTACAGGATAGGTGGTGCCTGGCTTAGCAGTAGTGAGAAAGATCAGTGTGTATGTGGGGGGATGGGGGTGCTGGTGGTTGATAGGCTACAGATTAAGAATGAGTCATCAATGTGCTGCAGATACCAAAAAATGTCCAGTTCTGGTCACAATACAAAAAGAAGGTTGAGGAACTGGAAAGACTAGAGAAGGGCAACACAGAAGGTAAGGGTTTGGATGCTAAATTCTATGAAGCGGAGTTAAAGGAACTTGGTATGCTTAGCTTAAAGAAGAGAAGGCTAAGTCTTCCAATATAAGTCACAGGGAAGAGAGAATAGAGTTATTCTCTCTAGCACCTGCGAGTAAGGCAGGAACCAATGGGTAGAGCTTTATAGTAAACAATCGAAACTTGAACTAAGGAAGAATTTCCTGACTGTGAGAGCTAAGCAATAGAACAGCTTGTCTCTTGGAGCTGTAGATGCTCCCTCATTGAACGTTTTCAAGAAAAGACAGGACAGCCATTTCTTCAAAATGTTATGCGATTCTTCTGCCCTGCCAGTGATGGCGGGTTGGAGAGAGTATTAAGCAGCCTTCAGGATGTCAGGCACCATGAGACCTCACCATGATCTGCAACCAACTTCTTTTTAAATAGAAGATGTTGCACCTTCTGTATATAAACCAAGTTTTCCCAATGATTTCCTAAAGCATTTTTCCTACCTAACAGGTGGAGTGTGCATTGCTCAGTCCATCAAAATCCCACGAGAACCCAGGCCAGGAGAGTTTAACAAAGTGATCAAGAGACTGATGGAAACTCCCAATGCCCGTGGAATCATCATTTTTGCCAATGAGGATGACATCAAGTAAATGTGCCATTTGCTTTTTTTTTTCTTTTGTACATCTGTGTTCTGCCTCCCTTTAGGAGTTGCAAATATGCTTTCTCTACTGTTTCATCCTGACAACATGCAGTACAGTGGATTAATCTGGTCCAAAATTATCAAGGGAACAAATAGCTGAGAGTTTAGATATTTGAAAAGTCTAAATTTGAGACTATTTTCATCTTAGTATGGTATATAAATGAAAATAATTCAGATAATGATTAAATTAAATTGAAAGTATGGTTTGTTTTTAACTTGCCTAGTTCAATTGATGTGCAAGTATGTGGTTTGTTTATGATAAGTCTGGTTGGATTTGGTGGTCCATCCAAATCTCTTATCAATACAGAGAGCTACACAACAGGAGCACTAAAAATAAATAAATTTGAATGAAGAATTAACTAAATGGTGATTAATTCATCCGTGAGTTTTGCACGATAAAAAAACTATGATCAAAACACATCATGCAGGGAGTAAGCAATTTC
The DNA here is from genome assembly GCA_017656035.1 of Myanophis thanlyinensis. Lineage (NCBI taxonomy): Eukaryota > Metazoa > Chordata > Lepidosauria > Squamata > Homalopsidae > Myanophis > Myanophis thanlyinensis. The sequence continues at coordinate 7,062 of JAEANM010008158.1, read as the reverse complement.
AAATCCACATTTGGCCTGCCAGCTCCTATTTTCTAGCTCCCAGTTCATAGCAGATCATCCTGCTGTGAAATCTGTCAACAAACTCACTTGAAGCTGCATAATTTTCAGTAACTTTTCATAAAATATTACATCTGTCTTGAACCTCTACTACATTTAATGTACTCCCACAACCCTCTACACACCACCATCTCCCAATGCCTTTCCATCATTAGATATGTCTCTTGTTTTCCCATAAATGTATAAATAAATCGCTGCCCACCTCCCAAGCTAGAAAAAAAAGGTGCCCATTCCGGGCTCAGTGCAGCATGTAATAGTATTTAGTCCTAGCCTAGCATTAACTACATGGAGCAGTTCTGAATTCACTAGTTACACTTTCCTTGTGGTTGAGGTGCAGCAGTCTCCACTCAGTCTTGAGTTTGTAGAAGACCATTTCAATGTGAAATCTGTGATCCCCACTGAAGACCCCTACTCTGCCTTTAATGTTTTGGTTCCCAGTCATTGCCAGTCCCTTGACTTTCCTATATACTATTAGACAGAGCCTAACAGACCATACAGATCTTGAGGCTTTCCTGGAATCAGTTGGAATAAGGAGCAAAACATTGGTGTGGCCAAAGTGGAGTCAAGTTTATCTCATGCAAGAGCTGGGGATAAGATATCCATGCAACACAACATCACAGGGACTCAGCAAAAAAAAAAGTGACCGACAAGTCATGCTTTATCTTGCTTAAGGGGTTAGTGGTGAATGCCTCTTGTTTTTCCATTGCACCCTTGCAGACGAGTGCTGGAAGCCGCCCGCTTTGCCAATCTGACAGGGCAGTTCCTCTGGGTAGGTTCTGACAGTTGGGGCTCTAAGATCTCCCCCATTCTGATGCAAGAGGAAGTGGCTGAAGGAGCAGTGACCATCTTACCCAAAAGAGCCTCGATTGAAGGTAACAAAAGCTTAAACAGAGCAGAGCAGAGGAGAGCAAAAGTGGTTGGTTTGGGAGAGCAGGGAGCAACACAAACTGCCTGAGGTCACCTGAAACATCTGGTCCACTCTGCCATAACTCCAAGATTCACTTTATTTATTTATTTATTTGTTGAATTTATATTGCCGCCTCTTTGCCCATGGAGAGTCAAGGCGGCTTACGGAATATAAAACCACATTTAAAATAATAAAACTAACAAAAAGAAACAAAGAATTACTATAGTACACTACAACAAAATCAAAATCATCCCCTACCTCCCACCCGGCAACAGCAGATCACACGAACCATTTAATGGGCTCCATCCCCCACTGGGTTCCTCAGGCCCACTGGCAGAACCAGATCTTCAGCACTTTCTGGAAGAGTATTAAGAGTGGGGGCCTTTCTAATCTCTGGGGGGAATGATGTTCTAGAAAGAGAAGGCCCTTCTTCTGGGTCCCACCAGGTGTATCTCCCTCAGGGATGGGACCCACAGCGTTCCCTGTCTACCCGCTCTGATGGGTAGATGTCACCGGCAAGAGACAGTCCCTCAGATAACCTGGTCCCAAGCCATGAAAGGCTTTCCTTCCTTCCTGAGACCTAGTAGAAAATGACCAACATTGCCCTGGGCAAACTGGTGACAGATATCCCCCAGAATGAATGTCACTACTGCATTTGTTATTCTTCCTGAAAAAACAGAATTGTTTTGTCTACCTCCTTCCACCCCTTTTCTGTCTGTCTCATTACCTCCACACCACTGAATGGATAAAGAGTAAAATAATGGGGGAGAGGGAACTCCTATTAACACCCATTTTGCAGGGCCATCTATGTTGACCACTAGAGGAAAGTTTAACAAGGGCTGAGGATCAGAACCATAAAAATCACTGATACTAGTAGATGGCAGAAAAGTAACTTTTGCTGCTGATGGCCAGTTAGAGATCCTTAATCTCAGAGTAAATAGATAGACTCAAGCACAGTTTTAACTGGGAAACTGTGAGCATCTTAGACTAAGCTAAATCTAAAACAGCTAGGAATATCTGGAAGCCTGGCTTTCAGGCAAATCAGCCATCAACAGACACATAGAAATAAGCCACATTTATACACCACTGAAAAGAGACAATAAAAAGGTTAAGAAGGAAAATGCATCCTCTTCAGCAGCCTACACCCAGATAAGTAGGGATGAACACCAAACAATCAAGCAGGAAACAATACCCTAATTAAGGAGTTACCAACAAGAAAACCATACCATCAACACTAGGAGGGCAAGCTATTGTAATTAAACAAGTAGCAAACCCCATACTCACTAGCACCAAAGATGTTAGTCAAGTAATGAAACATCCACATTTAAGCAAAAAAAATAAATAAATCCCAAGCTCAGAGAACTCAGGATTCCATGATTAGAGCTTTTCTACCCAATATAGTGGCCCTAACTTAGTAGCATATGTGACCTACGTAGGCTTCTCAACAACCTGCGGCCTAGATCTGGCTGTCCTAGTTTAAACCAATGGTTATCTTCTTTCCTATGTCTGCATGACATAGCTATCCATGGGAGTTTAATTTAAAAGTCCCATGCTTGGTTTGGGTAAAACTAACCCTCTATAACTCACAGCTGGCTCAATTTAACAATGACACATACGTCTCAGTTGCATATGTCAAGCCAACAAAGTAAATGGTTGGAAAATGTATCCTTAAATGATCATGTTCCCTACTCCTTCATTTCCTATTGAGCACAATTGCTTATTAATTCATTTTAAAAAGGCATTTCATTCTTAAGCACTGTTCTCTAGGAGCCTGGGTTGTGAATGTGGGAGGGTGTTAAAACGCATTATTGGCAAATAATCCATTTTAAGGTGACAGAGAAGCCATGATTTAATAGACATAAAGCAACTCTTCAGAGCTGGGAAGACCAATGAGTGGGAAGAGGCACATCTCCCTTCCGTTCTGCCGCAGACAGATACTTGTGCTTAGGGATTTCAATCTACTAATGACTGAGAGTCAAAAGACTTTGTTAATGTCTCTAAAATAAAAGGATAAATTATAGTGACAAAATTGTAACAGAGAATAGCGCTCTCTCAAGGGAATGAATTCTGAAAGATAAAGTTTGACTGGCAGGAATGAGTAATGTTGCATTCTACTGAAGCTTCTACTTGATAGATTAAAAAAGCCACCATCTCTATATCTAAATACTCAATGACTGGATGCTGACACACATTTACACACATGAGAATGAACCAGCACAGCATTCTCCTTTGCTCTTAAAAGCGATCCACCCTGAAAAGCCAAGAAGGAAAACTTTTTCACATGGAGATAATGCTGAAATTGAGAGATTAAATGGCTGATCATGATTCAACTGTCTCCCCAAAACTTGATGATTCTTTAAAAAAAAAGGCCTGCAAAGCCATGACATCCCCCTCCTTGTTCTCTTTCCAGGTTTTGACCAATACTTCACCACCCGTTCCTTGGAGAACAATCGGCGCAACATCTGGTTTGCTGAGTTCTGGGAGGAAGACTTCAGATGCAAACTAACCCGCCCAGGGTTCCAATATGATGAAGGGAACCGCAAATGTACTGGTAGGCCTGCTCCTGATATGTGGCGCTACGGTGGGAGGGAGGGAAGAGTAAAGCAAGGAGAGCTAATACAGAGAATAACAGCTTCAATGAATGATTCCCCAATTGCACCCTCATCCCTCTTTTTGCGGTGATTGTGGTAGAAAATATCACAGAACTTCAAGCCCGAGACCTGTGATGCTGAATCTATGGTACGCGTGCCCAAGTTGGCGTGCAGAGCCATCTCTGCCAACACGCCAGCAATTGCCCCAATTCATGGGCTGTGCATGCACATGTGTGCATAATTTCTGCTTGACTGTGCATGTGTGCGACTCCTGCACAAATGTGCATGTGCTAAAAATGCTGCTCGAGTCACATGTGACTGCACATGTGCTAAAAACACCATGTGTGAGTCGCATGTGACTGCGTGTGTGTGAGACTCTTGCATGACAGCACATGTGCATGCTCACATTCGGCACTTGGTGCCGAAAAGGTTTGCCACCACTGGCCTAGGCTGTTGTTCAACTCCACAGGGAACAGAGATTAGACTTCAAGTATCTCTCTCTCTCTCATTCTCTCTCCACTCCAACACAGAAAGAAAGCTGTGTGACAGAAAAAGTTGTGTTTTGCCAAAAAATTTAACAAAAGTTGACCAAAAAGATTATGTTCAGCCTCTCTCTCTCAGCAACTGAGAAATTATCTGTCTCTATGCAAATTGTTCAAGAAAAGGAGACAGGCAAGATTAAAATACTGCAATTGCTTTGGAAAGAAATCCATCAAAAGTCAGGAGCCGCCAAGAAAAAAAGATAGACCTGCCAATCTGGTTTAGCATGGGATATGGAGAAGGAAGTTTTCAGGTTTTCAAAGGCAGCCTCGTGAATGGTTATTATTCTTTACATGAACTAAAGATAAGTCTGTTTACAAAGGTAGGCTTAGACATCTAGAAGTACAACTTTCACATCACACATTGCCTTGATCATGACATGTAACCCGACCTCGGTTCCATGTACACAGTTTGTACTGACAAATGAAATCTTCTCCTTGATGTTGATCTCATCCCCAATTAGTGCGTAAGAGAGCTTTAAGTCCTGATTAGTTGTACCTGTATGAAAACAGATTTCCCCTCACTTTAATACTCTCCAAATACATCCTCAAGGCATATAACATTTGTCATCATCATTGGATGCAGGTGTAGATAAAATCCAAGGTTGTGTTTTGAAAGTGTTGGAATTGTTGAAATGCCCTCCTTCCTGCCATCACTAGCCAGCCTCCACCAAGGCCATTTCTCTCCCACCGTTGCCTTCCAGGTTTCCTCAAAGGGAGAGCAGAATTGCTCTATTTTAAGTGGAAAGAAGAAGAGGTGTACATTTGCAGGGCACTTAAAGTTCAAGGATGGTAAATGTGCCACTTCAAATTACAGATGCATTTGTTTACTTTGGCAAAAAGTTAAATATCTCTGCAAGTTACAAACCTAAGCAAGTAGATTTGGAGGAACATGGAGAGGGCCCAAAGAAGATACTCGGCAGCTATTATGCGAGCATCCAGCTTAGCCTAGGGTCAACAGGAATGGGACAATGAGTTAAAAATTCAGAATTGCCCTGCCTGGATTTTCCTTAGTGCAGGTAGTCCTCAACTTATGACCAAACTTTGAATGCAAAATTTCTATTGCTAAGCGAGACAGTTGTTAAGTGAGTTTTGCCCCATTTTTGACCTTGCTTGCCACAGTTGTTAGGTGAATTACTGCAGTTGTTTAAGTTAGTAGCACGGTTTTTAAGTGACTCTGGCTTCCGTATTGACTTTTCTTGTCAGAAGGTCACAAAAAGTGACCCCATGACCTCAGGACACTGCAACCATCATAAATGAGTCAGTTGCCAAGTGTCCGAATTTTGATCACGTAATCATGGGGATACTACAATGGTCATAAGTGTGAAAACCAGTCATAAGTCAATTTCTCCAGTGCCATTGTAACTTTGAACGGTCACTAAATGAATTGTTGTAAGTTGAGGACAACCTGTATAAAGGAGGGGGGAGAGAAAGAAAGAGACTCTCTGTTACACTTTCAAGATTCAGATCAACCCTTTGAAATAGAACAGGTCAGGAAAATAAACATCACAAGAACGACTGGAACACTGTTACTACAATATTAGATATGATAACAGAACATTGAAAGCCTAACAGATTTTTCTCTCTTCCCTTTTATACCAAAGAGAATCAAGGTGAGGCAGTCTTGAGTTTTTTCCTCACCCCACTCGTATCTATCTGACTGAAACTGAAGTGGATATAAGAATTGTTGGATCCCTTTTTAAGCCCATCTCCATACTCTTCCATACCAAGTTGTGCTTTAGTGTTTTAGCCTTGTACTTTTCAATTTGTTTTATCTCTTTAAAATGGGGGTATACTGACAGTGGCACCCTATAATCCTAATTTCTTATTCTGAGCTAGGTATACATTCATTTGTATAATATAAAGAATATAAAACTTGATATTGTGATAAATTCTGTTCTGCTTCACAATGGAGAAAGGCACAGAATGTTTTGCTTATAGTACATGAAATTGAATTAAACTTTTCCTCCCCTTCTAAGTAGCATTGTTAATACATATGAAAACAAGAGATGCAATATAATTTATGAAAGCTGTTAGATCCGTGGAATGGAAGAAGGAGACAGAGACTGATTCGAAACAAATTTTCCTTTTTTGTTAAAAGCAGAGCGCAGACTGCCTGAGCCGCAGGCTGCCAAGCCCTTTTAAATCTCTAGGCTGTCAGCCTGCAGCCAATCAAAATGGAGTATTTTTCCAAGCTGAGTGCTAGGAGGCAGGGACTAGATAGATGACTTCATCGATGCCTGCGCAGACACAACAACCCTCCTTGCCAGGCTGGTACCAACCATCAACCTAGTTTAGGCAGCACATGTAATCCTCTAGATAATGAGGATGTCACCATGTTCTGTCCAATCTGTGCATGCCCGGCATCATTGTCGAGGAGTTTTCATTGGAAGTGGTCACGTTTGGATCTATTCCTCCCCCTCCTGGGCTTCTGGGTGGTTCCCAGCCTTCCATGGGCTGTGCATCTGGACCCTGCAGGGCGCCGGCTACTGGTAAGATGCTGGTTGTCCGTTTATTCACTTCAGGGTGTGGGAGAGTGGCTATTTGGAGTTCCAGTTAGCTGGTTTGTTGCTGTCCCTCTGGGCGTTTGGTTGTTTGCTGGGAACCCCTCTGTCTGAGGGTGGCAAAAACTCCCTTTGTCTTTCACTTTGGGTATTGTTGCAGTTCCTTAATTGGTCAATGTGCCTTCTCCATATTCATCTGTCCTCTGTTTGCAGTGTATGATCAGGGTCCCGTTGAACTTATAATAGACCCGGGACCCATTGGGGTTGCCCCCCCCATAGTTCTGGGCATATATTTTGTCCCCTGTTTTAGTGTCCTTACCCCTTGGCTTCCCTCAGTGTGCTGTGTTTTTGCTTTGAAGTCAGGGTGGAGGCAGTCTAAAGTGATTCTGAGTTTTTGTCCCATTAAGAGTTCAGCAGGGCTGGGGTTTGGGTTTGGGTTTGGGTTTGGGTTTGGGTTTGGGTTT
>JAEANM010008157.1:0-17199 GCA_017656035.1 Myanophis thanlyinensis | reverse complement strand
AGAGAGAGAGAGAGAGAGGATGCTACTGAACAAAGCCAGGGGCTGCATCCACCTGGCAGCCCTGGGAGGGAGAGAAGCATGGCGGCTGGAGGCCATCCATTGGCCTTGGAGCAAGCTGACTCCCACCTTAAGATGCTGCTTTTCAAACATTCGAAACCTGGAGGGGCAAGGAGGTGGCGGCAGTGGCCTCTGGTGGCCCAGGGATCCACTTTGGGAAGCTGAAGGGAGCCGCCCATCCACCAGAAAGTTCTGCCTGTCCCCACCGTGCCAGGAGAGCCATGCTCCCTGCCCAGGGTTTCAGCCAGAGCAAAGGAGCACCAAAGGCAAAGTTTATATCCACCATGCTGACTTTAGTGTGTCAGATGACCCTACAAGAGGCAAAGGTAAATCTGTAGCTAGGATGCACGAGAGTTTGTTAGCTTTTCAATTGCCAAACTGATATCTCCTTCTGTGTCCATTAGAGCCTGCAGGTTCAGTTCCTGGTTGGGGAAGCCCATCGCTCTGAGCTGCTCCAACTGGTTCTGGTAAAGGGCCTCTGGAGCTTGCTGTTCCATGTCTTCCTCCTCCTCCTCTTCCTCCTTTTCTTCATCATCTGCTTTGGATGCATTGCTCTCCAGCTCCAAGCTTTCTTCAATGGAGATGAAGCTCTCTGCTTCTGAAGACGGGCTGTCTCCCTCGTCAGAGTCTTCCATGCTTTCTAGGTCAACGTCTGGGTCCGTCAAGGCTTGCAGGAAATCGGGGACTTCCCTGGTGAGAACCAAGAGGCTCATTTGCAGCTGCAGGAGAGCCTGGACCGCTCGGGGGTTGGTCAGCAGCAGGGCAGAGGCTGACTTGGCCAGTTTGGATGGGAGCTGCTGTGCCCACTCTTGAGGCGGAGGCACGTCGTTTCTCCGGGGGGAGTTGCAGTGGCTGAGGAACATCTGAGTGGGGCCGTTGGGCTTTGTGAGGGCATTGGAGATGTTCTGCATGAATTCCATGTTGTCCGTGAGCTGATGGACCATGTTTTGGATGCTTTCAGTCTTGCTAGGTCCTGGCCGGACTCCAGGGCCCAGCGCTAGCAGGATGTAACCTTGCTCAGCGCTGTTACCAGCATTGCTGATGTCACCGTTACATATATTGTCACCACCGCTGCTATTCGACCGGGGTGCCCAGGGGTTCGGCAGGGGTTCCCTGTTCTCTGTCCGGGAGAGGGGGCTGATCCCCCCAGGGGAAGGTTTAGTGTCTGAGAGAGGAAACGAATTGCCCTGGAATTGGGCCTGCACCGCATTCAGCATCGGGACCTCAATGTCGTTGTACAGCTGTTGCAAGGCGCTGTAACCCCCCGGGGTGCTCTCCAGGTTGCTCAGGGCTCGGTCGTGGTTCCTGATGATCTCATCCATGACAGCCGGGCTGGTGGCCACGTCAATCATTTCTCGCAGGAATTCGGAGTTGTTGAGGATGTGGTTGATCTCCGGGTTCTGTTCAGCCAGCTGCTGCATCTGAGGCACAGACATGATCATCTGCCTGACCTGCTCAGTGTCCCCAAAAAGGTTCTGCACAAAGGGGTGCTGCATCACTTCAATGATGAGCTCCTGCCGGGTCGCGTCCTGCTCCTGGGCTTCATTGACAAGGTCAGAGACGTCTTGGGCGTTCAAGTCCAGCACGCTCATGCCGGTGACCCCGATGAGGAAGCCCAGGAGAAGCGGGTTGCTGTTCAAGGCGGAGGCATCCAGGTTCAGCGTGACCATCTGGAGAAGAAGGTTCTCCATGGTCTGGGCGACAATTTCGTGGCAAGAGGCCATCAGGTCTTCAGGCTGGCTGCTCCAATCCGAAAGGTCCAGACTGTGTTCCGAGGAGATCTCTCGGGTTGCTGGCATCGGTGGGAAGGCGGTGGGCGTAGCTGGAGTGTTCCCCGGGCTGCCCGGCAAGGGCTTCCTCTGGGACTTGATGAAGAGATGGACTTTGGACCCATCGCCAATCTTGCGCTGCACGAGTGTATCCTGGTCGTTGAGAATCTCACCAGCAAAGATGAGGGACAGCTGCTCAGGGGGGGTCTTGAAGCGGTCGGCAATCAACTTCTTGAACTCTTGGACGCGGGTGCTGTCAGCAACCTCAAATTGCTCCTTGCGCTTGAGGGTCTTGACAGTCACTCGGATGACCCGGCTTCTGTGGTTCGCAGAGGCCCCGGGGGCTCTTTTGCTCTCGGACATGGCCGCTCAGAGGCCGCGGCTGCACTCCGGATGGTGACGAAGGACCTTGGGAGGAGAGCAGAGGCTCGGGGAGAAAGAGGAGGGAAGTGGGGAGTCTCTTTCCAGTGAGGCGGTGGTGCTTGTGAGGAGGTGGGAAGGGGCCAGCGGTCTCCTGCCCCCTTGAGTCTCAGCACCAGCCAAGGCCAGAGCACACATACCAGCGAGATGTTGCCCTTCTCTTCCGTGGCTCACAACCTGGCAGGTTCCTTCATTTTCCTTTCCTCCCCTCTGCTCTGCCTTGGGCACTTCTTCCCCCTGAACTTGGCTGGACTGTGACCTCACTGCTGACCTCACAGAGACCTGTGACACAGTTGGTGGGCCACATCTCCAGGGGTTTTGGCCATCACCCTCCACCCACGCAGGGCTGTCCTGTCCCTGCCTCCGGAGCAATTTGCTAGCCTGGCCTTGCACCCATAGCAGCACTATAGCAGCCCCCTGACACCACACATTCACGGATGACTTGTGGGAAGGGACTTGTGCCCGTCTCCCCAATCAACCAACCCAGGAGAATATTTCTAGCTCAGGGTTGAAAGACGGGTGCTCGGTGCTCCCAGAGCTCGGTTCTTTTCTTGCAAAGGTTTTATTACCCAAACCAGATAACAACATCAATGCTCATGCTTCCTTGCAGACATTTCATGACCCAGTTAGGTAACATCTTCAGTGCTAGAAGGGAGTGGGGTTCACTCTCTGTTTGCTATCTATTATCTAGCGCTGGTGGTGTTCCCTGGTTGGGTTATGAAATGTCTGCAAAAAAACCCACCAAGCCCAGAGAGCACTAAGGACCCCACAGTTCAACCCTGTGCTCCAAATATTCTCTTCTAATCACACATTTATTTTATTGATGGTAAATTTTATTGATGATGTCCAGCTGGAACCGTCTTCCTTGGTGTTTTCACCTTGCCCTCTGGGGCAAAAGAGAATACATCCAGTCCCTCCCTCCCTCCCTCCTCAGCGTGTTCTTTGGCGGCTACTCACAGGTCTCCCCTCGGTCTGTTCTACAGGCCAAACATCTCCAGACCTTCTAGGCCTAGTCCAGTGCCTTTACCTCCTGGAACTGACTTGTGGGGGAGTGGAAATGGCCTGGGGCTTCGCCAAAGGGACAAAGGAGCTGGTCCCTGCCAAGAGAGCAGGGAGAATACACCCCCTTCACGAGTGATTGATTGATTGATTGATTGAGGGATGGATTGATTGATGGGCTCATTCCATTTGGATGCCATGGGATGCCCAACCAACTTGCATTGCTCCTGCAATTTTTTTCCCAGAAGGGAATAATTTGGGGCCTCCTGGGAAATTATTGTTGCAATAATTCCTCCTCACATTCTGCGCTGAAGTTCCTCCCTGGCCTCAAGAGAGGAACTCATCTGCTTCTCTTCCTCCCACTCTGTTCTGGAGGAAGAGGAGGAGCTCTCAGCAAGGTTCTGGCAATCCAGGCCTGGTACCACCCCTCAATTCCTGAGGCCCAACTGGTGCTTGGGCTGAGCTTTCCAGAGTACAGTATAGAATTCAGCCCCCAAGCCCACCCTGGGTGACCCTGAGGACCACATTCTCCTGGGGCAGCCAATGCTGACTGTGGGAATGGAATGCAAAGCCCCTCCCCAGCTGTGAACAGGCATGGGGTGTCCTCTCCCCAAAGTGGCCAGCAGTGGCCAATCGGTCATTCAGGCCGGAGCTACTTTTAGTGCAAGGCTCCATCCTGGTGGGAATGAAGCAGGCAGGAAGGCTGCTTTTTCAGTTTTGGTTTATAGCGTGGAGCGGATGTTGAAGAACATGTTACAGGAATGTCACATCCCAGTGCAGAGGAGATCTCCTGGTTTCCTTCTGACTTCCTGGAACAGCTTCTTCTGGTTCCCAGCAAGCTAGCTGTGCAGGAAAGGCACCTCTCTGACTTGCACCCTGGGCTGCCAGTCTGACCTCGGAGTTAGTACAGCCCCTTCCTTCCTGGGAGAAGACGGGAGGCCCACCCAAGAGAGGAGACGAGATGCCCCTACTCCGCAGCAGCTGGTTCTTCTTCCGTGGGAGAGCCAGTGGCCACAGCCCCTGTTGCAGACGTGTGCCCCAGCCCCTTCAAGCGCAGGACGAACCAGGGTATGAGCACCGGGGCTTCCTCCATCAGCATCTGCAGGCCCTGCTCCATCTGCACCCAGGCCTGGATGGCCTTGGGGTTGGACATGGCGGCCACCATTTCTGGCCTCTGCATCTGCCGATAAAAGCTTTGCAGCTGCTCTTGGACATAGTCTTGGTGGGCAGCCTGCATCCCTTCAGAGGCGAGCAGCGCGTTCTGCATGAGGGAGAGCATCACGCGCTGGGTGTAGGCGTTGCAGAGGTTTACAATCAGGGCCTGGACCCCCCCTACATTGCACAGTCCTGCCCCAGGGGTGGGCAGAAGGCTGGGCAGGGAAGACTCGAGAGGATCAGGAAGGCCATTGAAGGCGCCACCTTCGTCATTGTGTGAGTTGTTAGTGCAAAACCTCCCGCAGCCATTGGAGATGGGGAAAGAGTCGGAGCCCTGGTGGCCTCCCCCCAGGCCACCCCGGGTCTTGTGTTCTGGACAGGGGCTCCTGGGCTGGGTGACGTGAGGGCTGGGGATGGCAGGGAGGTCCTGAGCTGCATTCAGCCCTGCCTCCTGAACCTCACTGTTGAGTTGCCTCAAGGGGTTGTCCCCGCCGGGAGTATTGCTCTGAACACTGATCAGGAGTGGCTCTGGATTCTTCAAGTCCTGTTCCACCTCGGGGGTTTTTGCGAGGTCCATGATTTCTCTCATCTTGTCCAAGATCATCCGCATGATGCCCATGTTGTTCAAGATGTGGCAGATGGCAGGGAACTGCTGTGCCAGCTGCTGGACCTCTGGGTTGGCCAAGATCAGCTGCCGTACCTTCTGAACAACCATCTCTGAGGTTGGCATCCGATGCCACTCCATGCTGGAGGAATTTGTCTCCGGGAGGCCCCAAGAACCCTGGGAGATTGGGTTCAAAGCGGGCAGGGTCAGGCTGGCGCCCATTGGTGCCAGGGCACAGCTTGAGGTCCTGGGCAGGTAGGACGACTGAGTAGAGTCTTCTGGGTCTCTCTTCAGGGATCGGATGACCAGGTGGACAGTCATCCCATCACTGATCCCACACTGCCGGAGGGTGTGCTGGTCCTTCAAGATCCTCCCGAAGAAGACCAGCACCAACTGGCGTGTCTCACAGTGGAAATGCTTGGAGAGCTCCTCCTTGAACTTCCGGATGGTGGTTTCCCAGGGCAGCACAAACTGGGCGCTGCCCTTGGGAGATTTTGCAGTGACACAGATGAAGTTGGGGCCGGAGGCCAGGATGGGGCAGCCATGGGGGGCGCCTTCTTGGTGCATGTTCATGGTCTCCATGGTGCATGGAGCAGCTGGAGGAGGAAGAGGAGGAGAAAGGGCCTGCATAGGAGAAACAGGGCAGGGACCTCTTGCCTTGCTAAACAAAAGGGATTTCTTGGTGTCGAGTCTCCAAGATGGATGTGCTTTCTCTGTTGGGAGGCGAACCGGCACCCTGAAAGCAAAGCAAGGGTGGGTGTCAGAGCCCCCTCCCAGGCCTCCGTTTCTCCCCCCCTCCTCTTACCTTCCTTCCTTCTTGTTCAGCCAAGGAGCTGCTCCCTCCATTATCCCAGCCAGGTGGGGGCGTCACTGTGACATCACCCGCTGTCACCCCATGGCCAAGCTGGTCCAAAGAGCACCCGGGGGCTGGTCTGGGGCCCTGAGCTGACTTGCAGGCCAAGGCAGAGCCGTCTCACATTCTCCTGCTCTGCGAGGATCCTCTCCTCGGGGTTGGAGGGCACGGGAAATGGGGGGGGGAGAATTCTCGAGGTTGAGGAGGTTATCCTTTATCTCTCCAGAAGCTGGAATACAACTGGTTGCCCAGATCTGGCATCCCATAATAGGCTGTATGATAGGCTTCCCAGAGGGAGGAACCTTAGAAAGATGCTTGAAATGCAGCACTGCAGGCTGACTCTGCCCACGGCTCAAGGTCGATTCAGCCTTCCATCCATCCTTCCTTCCGAGGGGGTTAAACGAGGAGCCAGATTGTTGGGGGCAATATCCTGGCTCTGTAATGCGCTCAGAGAGGGCTGGAAAGCATTGTGAAGCGGCATATAAGTCTAGGAGCTGTTGCTATGGCTATCTGGGTTGTCCTGCCTTCTTGCAGCCTCTTCTAAGCATGCAACTAGAACTATGCGCGGTGCTCACAGGCACCGGAGGTTGGCATACCACAACAGTGGCAGCTTAGTTTTCATTCCCTTTTCTAGTACGAGTTCCTGCAAGTGATCTGAATCCATATCGTTCTATAGCTTCCCAGAGTCACTTGCTTGAGTTGGGCAGCTATAGAAATTGAATGAATGTACAAATGAATGAATGAATTCATTCTTTGATACATACAGTACTTTGCTAAGCCCAAGTAGGTCAACCGTGTTTTGACTTAACACCATGTTCTGACTCACACAGCACACGAAGAGAAAGGCTGGATCCCTCGCAACATGCTGGACATTAAAATCTTAAATCTAGTGGGAGCTTAGCGCCAGCTTTACACCACCTCAGGATTGTTGTGTCCAGCTATCTAAAAGGAAGGGAGGGGGGTTATCTCTGAACTTGGAAGAGCTCCCTTGGATGGCCTCTCTCAGCTGTGGAGAACAGGAGGACTCAGCCCACCCAGGGGGTCCTCATTGCAAAATGGGGGTCTGCACAAATCCTTTGGTTTCATCCCTCCACGGTCAAACAGGAGAGACAGAATGAAATAAACCCCCCACCACCACGGCTCTGTTGGCAGTGGTCCAATTCCATTCATGCCACTGTAAGGCTTTACGTGGATTTAGGGATGCCTGCTTCTGCAACTCCACGTGTTCATGCGTGTGAAACACACTTTGAGCAGCTGAAACCGTCTGGGGACTGCAAGAGGCTGTTTCCAGCCTCAAGGAGACGTTGTCCTCTCGCTCTTCCTCCTGCCAACAATGAGCCAGTCGAGCCACACACCCTCTGGGCCAAAAGGCTACGGAGGTCCCTGCAGGACCGGGATGTCTACTGGGACAATGCTCTCTTGCGTGCCAGTGCCGTCATTATCCTCCACCACCTCTACGGCCACTGGGTCAAGGCTGCTCCTCAGCAGGAGGAAACCAAAGGACTTTGGACAGGTGAAATGGTGCCCTGAGCACCCATCACCACACCAGTGGCCACCAGTGCAGACTATGGCAGTGTCTGTGGAGCTTCTCAATCATGCAGGTCACGGTTTTCCCAAAGGGGCTTTTCTAAAAGGCCACTGGACTTTCTTGGGTTTTTTTTCCTTGAAAACGTTTTGCTTCTCAACCAAGAAGCTTCTTCAAAACTAAAAAAAACTTCTTGGATGAGAAGCGAAAAGAACCAAGAAAGTCCAGTGGCCCTTTGGAAAAAGCCCCTTTGGGGTGACTCTCGCAGTGGTTTCCAGTGATTCAGGGCAAGAGATGGGAGCATGGAAGGAGATGAGAGGGTTGCACCCCCGGTGGAAGGTTGCAAGGCCAGCCCCAGATTTCTCCCTGAATGTTGTTAGAGGTTTTGACTCCTTTGCCAAGAAGTGAATCCAACCTTAAGGACTAGAGGCCCAGGGCGGGGCCCGACAAGAGGCAACAAGAGACATGGTGAAAGATTTAAAGCTTTTAATCAGAAACCATGAAATCCATTCCTTTATGAAGCTCTAGCATCCGCACAGAAGCTGCCCCCCAAGGGCCCCATCCACTCTGCCAAAGGCTCAGCCCCGGCACTTCAGAGCTTGTATGTCTGCTGCTTCGAAGAGGGTTGTTGCACCGAGCAGCCCCGCAGACGGACACTGAGTGGGGGGCTGCAGAAGAAGTCATCCGCTGCCAGGCTCTGCCAGATCTCCGGAGCAGAGAAGTCCTCCTCCTCCCCTGTGCTGGGTGGGGGGACAATATCACAGAGGGATGTGATGGAATACGATCTCCGGGCAGGACACTCTGATCGGCCGTGCTTCTCCGCCACCGGTTCGTCAGTCGCCAGGGCCTGCAACCTCTGCTGAATTTCCATCAGCCCCTGGATCTCTTTAGGGCTCCAGCTTGCCAGAAGGACATCTGTGTTTTGGATCTGTTGCAAGACTGCCAGAATCTGCTCCCGGGAGTTTCTGGATCCGGCCATGTACCTCTGGGCAGCTTTGCCCACCCCGTCTGAGCTGAGACCCTGACCGGTGAGGTTTCTGGAGGGGCTGCTCGCCATGCTCTGCACGAGATGCTTGATGATCTGGTGGAACAGGTTCTTGACTGCTGCTGAGGCCAGCTGGCCCGTTTCCCCTCGCAGGTTGCCACTTTCCCCTTTGCTGTGGTCATTGCCTACAGCTGTGCCAATGTTCTGGCCACTAGACCTTGGGGCCCATAGTTTGGGGGAAGGCAGCTGCTGCCTGGCCCGTCCAGACTTCTCGCTCTGGTCAAAGGAGGGCCGGTGGCCTCCCGGGGCTCCTGACAAGATGGTGGGGGCAGATCTTTTGGGGAGGGCCTTCTGCACCAGCCCCTGCACCTTGGTCAGCACATCCTGCAAGGCCGTGTTGCCATCTCCGCTGGGGACGCTCCCAGGACAAGGGTGAGCCTGGGGCGGGGATTTGATGATTTCCCGCACAGCAGCTGGGTTCTTGGCCAGCTCCAGCAACAGCCTCATGCCTTCGGGAGAGCTGAAGACGTGGCTGATCTCGGGGGCCCTCTGGATCACTTGCCGTATCTGAGGGTTCTTGGTGGCCAGCTTCTTCATCAGATCGGGGCTGGAGAGTTTGCTCTGGATGAAGGGGTTCTCCAAGAGCTGAAGCATCAGGTCAGGGTTGGACATCAGCTGGTTCTGGAACTCCGTGAAATTGGCGGTGTTCAGGCCCAGACTGGCCGTCAGCTCCCGCACGCCATCACTCGCAAAAGTGCCATTCCTGGGGGCTTTGGGGTCTGGGCCCAGGTCAGTTGGAAGGGTGGGCCCCTGTGGGGATGGACACGCTCGTTGGGACCGGACGACAACATAGACGGCAGCGTTACTGTCCAGGTGGATCCCATGCTGAGCTAGGGACTTGTGGTCTTTTAAGATCCTTCCGGTGTAGACCAGCACGATTTGGGAAGGAGAAGAGGACAAGTGCCGGGCCACGTGCTCCTTGAATTCCCTCACCAGCATGTCCTTGTGGACCAAAAATTCTTCCTTCTGCCAGGGCGTCTTCACAATTATCCGGACAACTTGTGGCTCTTTGGTGGATCGGAAGTCAACTCCTGGAATTATCTGGCTTTCAACCATAATGCCCCAAAGTTTTCCTTCTCTCTTCTGGGAAGAGAACGAAGGCCAAGTGGGTAGCAAGCAGGGACGAGAGATCTCCCTCGGCTGTGGCCGGTCCGAGTCAGAGCGCGCTGCTCATCCCAGCTCAAGTGCCCTTGCCCGGCTTCCTCACTCTGCCCACATGCAAGCTATGGGTCTCTTCTTCTACCTGCGCCTTCCTCCCTCCCGCCCACAGGTGCACCACGCCAACCTTCTGATGTGGAATCCGTGGTCTGTGATGTCACTGTGGAGGACCTCTGCCCAGTCTTCTTCTAGGCTGCCCAGGGGGGAGTTCTGTGGGCAGGGACCTCTCCCCAGGGCCAACCTAGGCAAGCCACAGGTGGCATCCCAACACAAAGCTCCTTGCCTCAGGGGACAACACAACAGTTGCACATCCTGCAGCCTCTTCCCAAAAGATCTGGCGCTGCGCAGGAAATTGAGTGGAACGGTCACAAGCTCAATGCAGTGCACGACTATGGAAGTTTCCCCTCAACCATCAGCAGTCCGGGCCCCCTCCCTTCACTGAAGAGCCCCACAGTCCGCCCCCATGAACAACGTCCTCAAGCTAGAGCCTTGCTGAAGTCGGAATGGCAACTGATGGCGTGGCAGCCCACCCTCCAGCTCTCTCCAGCCTGGCACCATTTATAAAGCCTTAGGAAGGCCACACTTGGAATGCGGCATCCAGCTTTGGTCACGCAGAAGATGCTGAGACTTTGGGGAAAAGTGCAGAGAAGAGCAACGAGGATGACTAGAGGCCTGGAGATTAAAACTTACAAAGAACAGTTGCAGGAACTGGGCATGGCCAGTCTAGAGAAAAGAAAGACCAGGGGGGACACGATAGCAGTCTTCCAGTGTTTGAGGGGCTGCCCCAAAGAAGAGGGGGTCAAATTATTCTCTAAAGCCCCTGAAGGCAGGAGAAGAGTCAATTAGTGGAAACTAAGCAAGGAAAGAAGCAACCTAGAACTGAACTTTCCTGACCATGAGGACAATTAAGATAATTAATCAAGTGGAATGGATGTTGCCTCCAGAAGTTGTGGGTGCTCCAACACTGGAGGTTCTCACGAATGGACTGGACAGCCACTTGTCTCAAATTGTATAGGGTCTCCTATTTGAGCAGGGGGTTGGACTAGAAGACCTCCAAGGTCTCTTCCAAATGTATTCTGAGTCATTGATCTACTGTAGATGAATGGATGATGATGATTGTATTTTATGATTATGATCATGATTTATCACTTGCTGTTTATACGTACACTGAGAGTTTATGCACTGAAGACAAATTCCTTGTGTGCCCAATCACACTTGGCCAACAAATAATTCTATTCTATTCTATCCTATCCTATCCTATCCTATTATATTATATATTCTATAATATTCTATATTCTATTGCCTATTTTATTGCCTATTCTATTTTCTATTCTATATTCTATAATGTTCTATAATATTCTATTCTATTGCCTATTCCGTTGCCTAGTCTATTCCACTCCATTCTAGATGTGCTGGAGCCCAGCGCCCCTCCCCCAATCTCTGGTTGGCAGGACCTCCAGCCAGAAACAAGCTGATCCAGAAAGCTCTCCAAGTTCTTCTTTGCTTATGGCTGTAAGGCTGTAAGCTCGTCCTTCCTTACTGGTCCTGGGTGTTGCTGACAAGACATAAGCCTGGAAGCTTATAGGCATTTAAATCCCCCCAACAGCCACCCAGGGACTCCCTCTACTTTAAGCCAGGTCTGGCAGTGCCCAGCTGTGCAACCTTGGCCAAACGTTGCCAAGAGGGGAGTGCAGAGCTCACTGGGAAGTGCTGAACATCCCCCCAGCCCAGGACTCAGCCGACTGCTGGCAAGGCTTCCAGCACAGGTAGTGGCAGAGAATGTAGACTCCTAGGGCTGGCAGGGACCCCGGAGGTCTTCTACTCCAACCCCTGCTCAACCAGGGATCTTATGCCATCCCAGTCAAATGGTTGTCCAGTCTGTTTTCCAAAACTCACCATGTTGAAGCACCCACAACCCCGGGAGGGAAGCCATTCCGTTGATCAGTTGTTCCCCCAGGCAGGAAATTCCTCCTTAATTCCACTCTGGATCTTTTTTTCATGACTTCCCTCCTATCGCTTTTTGTCCTGCCCTCAGATGCTCTGGAGATCCCCTCTTCTCGGGGACAGGAGGTGACTTGGAGGCTCCCCATGGACCAGGCTTGGGCAGCTCCCCCCCCTCCCCACAGAAGAGAGTCTGGCTTCCTCAGCCCCTCCCCCGGCTCTTTTCCCAACCTGTCTGTCAAAATGGGCCCCTGAACCAGCCTTTCAATTTTGCAAACGTGTTTACTGACTGGCGCTATTTTGTCCTTATCCAAGACTCTGCCTGAGATTCAGCTTTTCCTGACTGGACTTTTCCAGGGGGCCAACAATGTGTACCCCTCCCCCCTAATTAATCCCATGAAATGGGTGGGAACCTTTCCGTGCCTTTGCATTGCAGCCACTGGTGGTCCCAAGGCAGCTCCAGCCTGGCCCATCTGGGGCCCAGCGTGGGATGAAGGGGGGCATCCGGGGTGCTAAGAGGGGGCACAGCCAGAGCAGCCTTGGCCTGAGCCTTTGGGGGGGGGCAGACCAGCCCTCCCTCCGCCATTGTTCTCCAGGCCAGGCCACATGCCAAAGATGGCCCAAGGAAAACCGTGCAAAACCCTTCCACTCCCTTGTGACCTGTGAGCCTGGGTCTGCAGTGGAATCTTCCTGAGCAAAAGGACCCCTCCCCCACCGCACAGAATCTTCTCCAACACCCACGTTTAGTAGGGGCAGAAAGAGGGGGCTTTAAATATTCTTCTGCAGTTGGAAGGAATCTGGCCATCTGGCAAAGAGCTCAGGCATTGGCCTCTTCGGGCTTCACCCCCAGGGGGGAAAGACTGGCCAGGCGGCATCTGAAGCAGGACAAGGGGGCACGGGGGTGGGGGTGGGGGAAGTGAGCCAGTTGGCCTGGGAGGAAACAAGGGGGCCTCTGTCATTCTTCTGCTGGGCTCCAATTCACCTGGTTCCCCCTTGTGGTTCTGTGTGTGTGTGTGTCACAACCTCCGTTGGCCGAGCAACCCAGGGCAGGAGCCCATCACCGGAGTTTAGGATGTGCACAGCCCCCTCCCCTCTCAAGAGATCCACAGAAAAGACCACCCAAATGGGTGGGGGGAGGCAAAAAGGCCCAGCCTATCCAAATCCTTTCCAGGGAAAACT
This sequence comes from Myanophis thanlyinensis, assembly GCA_017656035.1. NCBI lineage: Eukaryota > Metazoa > Chordata > Lepidosauria > Squamata > Homalopsidae > Myanophis > Myanophis thanlyinensis. The sequence goes on along the minus strand of JAEANM010008157.1, from coordinate 4,494 downwards.
TCAAGGAGGAGGGCAGATGGGGTACCCACCTACCTTCACCCCCTGGCAGATGAAGAAGCGCCAGTTGTGGACTAAGATGGAAGAGCCCTGGCTTGAACAGGGTGGGCCCCCCCTTGACCAGTGCTCTGGGTCTCAGAGAGGTCAACCCGAGAGATCCAGAGAGCCCACAAGCAGCGCAGGAGGGCAACTGACCCCTCTGCTGCCCAGCCCAGCCGCTGCCTGCGAGGCTCCTTCCGAGTCCAGGGAAGAGGCACCACACCAGGGATGGACAGGCAAGGAGGGGGCAGCTTTAATAGATCTGCAGCCACACTGACCACAACAAGGAGTTTCCCCCGGGGAAAAGACATAGAAGAGTAACCCCGTCACAAGAACTTTTGCTTCCTCTGACCTGGGAGTCCATCTCCTTCCCCTAAGGAGGAGGCAGCTCTCCTCCCGCGGCAACCTTCCACCCAAGTCCGGCATCGCAGTTTGGCCGATGTTCAGGGCTTAGAAGCAGGTGCTCCCCATCTGTGAGAGCACATGGATGACCCGCTCCCGGATTTGCTTCGTTCGAACCCCGTAGACAATGGGGTTGAGCATGGGCGGCACGATCACGTAGAGGTCGGCCAACAAGATATGGATCCAGCTAGGGATGTTGTGGCCGAAGCGATGGGTGAGGAAGGAGAAGAAGGCTGGCACGTAGAACATGAGGATGACCGAGATGTGGGAGCCACAAGTGCGGAGAGCTTTGCGCCGAGCTTCCTTGCAGGGCAGCTGGAAGACTGCCCGGAGGATCAAGGCGTAAGAGGCGGTGATCAGCACCACGTCAACGCCAGAGGACAGGAGGGTCGTCGTGAAGCCATACCAGATGTTGACGGTGATGTCCCCACAAGCCAGGCGGGCGATGCCCATGTGCTCACAATAGGTGTGTGGCATTGTGCTGTGGCCACAGTAGGGCAGCCTCTTCAGGAGGAAGATGGGGGGGAACATGATTGCCAGCCCCCTGATGACGGCGGCGACAGCCACCTTCCCTATGGCGGAAGGCGTGAGGATGGTCAGGTAGCGCAATGGGTCACAAACGGCCACATAACGGTCAAAGGCCATGGCCAAGAGAATGGTGGACTCTGCGATGAAGCTGAAGTGGGTGAAGAACATCTGGGCAATGCAGGCATCAAATGAGATCTTCCTGGAGCCGAACCAGAAAATGGCCAGCATCTCCGGCACCGTGGAGGTGGACAGCATGAGGTCAGCTACCGCCAGCATGGCCAGGAAGAGGTACATGGGCTGGTGGAGGCTGCGCTCTGTGGCGATGAGAAAGAGGAGAAACGCATTTCCCGTCAGGGCCACCACATACATCAGGCAGAAGGGGACGGAGATCCAGACGTGAGATGCCTCCATGCCAGGGATTCCCGTCAGGACGAAGGTTATGGGGTCAAAGCTGCTGTCGTTAAGGGCGGCCATGGGGGGGGTCAGCTTTGTCCAGTGGGATCCAGGCTCCTGGACAGAGAAGACAAAGCGAGAATCCGAGCATCAGCCCTTTTTGCAAACCATCTCAGACAGCAAAGGGTGCTTGCTGCTCTCTGAGCTTGCTTTCCCGCAGAGGTTTCATTGCCCTAAGAACAGCAATCGACACTCCTTGCTGGCTCAGGATGTGACCCAGGTGGGGTAAGAAAACAAGCGAGCCCAGGCAGCACCAAGGACCCCTCATTTCAAGTCGTCTCCTTTACTGGCATCTCAAGAAATTCAGAGCAAGAGGACCCCCAGCCAGGACTGGTGAGAAGAATGAGGAGGAGGAGGAGGAGGAGGAGATGACCTCCTCGCATGGTCTGGAGCAGAAGCGCCTCCAGGTTCTCCACCTCTTCAGTTTTGAGTTTTAGTCTGGGTTCCCTCTTCCGCTGCTTCTCTGATTCCCTTTCTCTCTCAGGGCTCTGGGACGGAGCTCTCCTCCTGGAAGGGCCCAATCCAGACCTTGTCCTGGACCCACACTGGTGGGACCATCAACCCCCTTTGGCTCTTAGGGGCTCGGTGGACTCACCATGGAGACATCTGGCCCAGGATCTGGGCTGCACCCACCTCTTTCCCTCCCAGCCCAGCCCAGCCCCGCCCAGCCCAGCCCAGCCTCAGTCCCCCTGTTGCACTGCTCTCACCTACTACCTGTGCAGTTCCTGCTCCACCCTTCCCGACTGGCTCCCCCGCCTTCAGCGCGCACCGGGGGTGGGGGGGACACTGCTTGCTGGCCTGGGCTCCTTCTGGGGCTGCTGGGGCTGCCTTTCCAGACCGTCTGGGTGGCACCTTCCCTCTTTCTCCTTCACAGCAGCAACTGGACGTCCGGCAGGCCGAACCTCTCCTTTTTTGCCGTGGCTTTCTTGCACCCTGTAGTTAGGACATGGCAGAAATGGCTGTTGCTGTCATTTCTCTAAAAGCGTGCATTCTGGCCCTCCTGCTCTCTGCATCTCACAAGGCAGCAAACCCAGGACCCACCTCAACCTGCTGGCCGGTACCCTGCAATGTGCCAAGTGAGGGAAGCCCATCCTACCCGCTGGAAGGCAGGAAGGCTGAGTGGGTAGGAATTCCACCCTGCAAGCTTCAGAAATGATTAACCAGGTCATTAGAGGGTCGCCCCAGGCTGTTCAAGACCCATTGGAGAAACCCGTCCAGGGACAACCCACCCACCCCCGCCCGCCCCAGGATTAAGAGCCACTGCCAAAGTAAACTCACTCCATCTCCCCTCCCCCCGCCCCCAACTCCCGCTTTAAGACGGATCCTTCGCTTAGGTTCGCTGCAGAGCTAAGGGGGTCTCGGGCAGAGAGAGCCAAAGGCTGACCCTCCCCCCACCGCCTGCAACGTCTCCCTGCTGCTGGAGACCACCGCGGGATATCAGCCGGCTCTGGATGCCCGCTGGAGGACAGGGGTTGCTTCAGCTGCAGCCCAAAGCCCTTTGCGCGCCCCTTGCCCTTCCCTCCAAGCCCCCTGCCCGCCCTCGCCCCATTCTTGGCCAGATTCCAGTCCAAGGCGGCCGACAAGCCGTCCATTGACAGCGCTGCCGGCGAAGAAAGGATCGCGCCGACCCCCTTTGGCCGCGCCTCCCCCAACCCTCCGGCCAGGCTCAAGACCCGAGTGCGGGGCTCATCCCGTCCGCGCAAAGCTTCGCCGCCCGGGGCCGCCCGGGGCCGCCCGGGGCTCTCCTCGGCTTCCAGCTGTGGCGCGGTCAGAGGACGCTGCGGGGCTTCCAGCCCATCCGGGCAAAGGGAGCCCCCCCGCCCCGGGCCCGCTCCAGGTCGAGGCTCCGATGCCGAAGAGCCGCCGGCCCTCGGTCGTGGCCGGGGCAGCTGCCTCCCCGATCCCGGGCGCCCGGCCGGCGGACAGGTGAGGCGGGCGGGGTCGCCGGCGGGGTGGGCTCACCGGTGGCTTCCAGGCGCCTCCGTGCCGCGTCCGCGCTCGGGGCAGCTCCTCGGGAAGGCTCCGGCCACCTCGGGAGGGGCGCCGCTATTATTGCCCGCCGCCTCCCCGCCTGGGAAGCCAGCCCGCATCCGCCCAGAGCCCCCGGGGACCGTTAACCATTAACCGGGCTGCGCTGCTCCCCGGCTGGCTGACTTAAGTTTTATTATATGCTAAAATATTGGCTCCGCTTCGTATCTGCAGAGCAGCTAATAAGAGGTTAAAAAGGAAGAAGGACCGGGCGAATGGGCAGAGAGCCACTCTGAAGACAACTGAAATAAGGGGAAGGGCTTCTGGGACTCTCGTGGCAAAGAGCCTCACCAGCGGGCAGAAGAGGCCAAAAGCAGCGCCCTCCCCATCACAAAGCATTGGGTGGAGTCTTACCTGTGCTCTACCTGGAAAAGACTAAGAAACTGGGCTCACAGAGCAGGCTGAACTCTAAGCCCAGGTTAAGGATACATAACTCAACAGCGTTGCTTGATGGTGAGATAGGTAGAATATCAAAAAAAGAAAAAGTCGATTAATAAACTAACCACCTAAGACAGTGGGATCCTTGGTGCTCTCTGAACCTTTCTTTCTTGCAGACATTGTATTACCCAAACTATCATCAGCACTGATGGTGTTCCCTAGCTGGGTCCTGAAACGTCTGCAAGAAAACCTCCCAGCTCAGAGAGCGCCAAGGACCTCAAAGTTCAACTCTGAACTGCAAATATTCACTTCTATAAGGTGAAGGGTGCTGTCTGCACCGAACTGGACGGAGAAGCTGAGAGATCAAGCAGGATGCTGAGAAGGAGCATGAAGATGATGGTGACGAAGAATAATAATTTCATTTTCCACTCATCTCACAGACTCTGAGTGGCCGATGAAGATAGAGGCCTCGCAGATGCTCCATGTTTCAACCCAAATATCTTTTAACGGGGCCTGGAAGATCATCCAGAAGAGTCATGTGTAACAGAGGACATTCACAACTCTTGTCGACTCCAGAAGTCCAGAGAGACGTTGTTGTATACTGCGCACGCGCGGCCAGAGTTTACACACTGGTCCGCCATCTTGAACGGACGACCCGACAGCTGATTG
>JAEANM010008156.1:0-17201 GCA_017656035.1 Myanophis thanlyinensis | reverse complement strand
CTCCATTCCATTCCATTCCATTCCATTCCATGAAGCATTCTTTCTAGGCATTTTTTTTCCACTGTCTACCCCCAGCTCATGTACAGATATGCACCACAGACAAGTCTTCCTTTCAGTAGAGATTTGGCTGTAGTCCAACAAGCGAACTAAAAAAGAGGGGTTATATTGGGATAGGAGTATAAACAGGAAATTGGAGCAGAGTAAGAATAGACAATTTGCAGTAAATGAACCATCAGGCATCCATAATGGATAGGATGGAAGGGGAAAAAAGACCTATAGTAAGAATAAAATAACATTGTAGAAGTTTTAAAGAAAAGATAAATGATCTAATAATGCTGTGTATAGAAATGAAGATTATTTTGTATCTTAGTACTACTAGATTTTAAAGTGTCCTAAAAGTAGATTTTAGGACATTCTATTAGCTTATAAAAAGTTTCTCTACCTGGTACACTTTTGTCATTTTGTTTTCCTTTGGAGAAGTTGATCCTCCCAAAATTATTTACCGCCAGTTACGTCATAATAATGTCAAGCATATGTTTGTGACCTAGAACAGAGTAGTTCGCGGGGAGATAAGGAAAAATGAAGAAAATATTATTTTGTTCAGTAATCCTGCAACTTAAATAAATCTGATACATAAAGGTATTTTACATATTTGCATTGAAAAGCTCCCTTATGAGCAAAAAGACATTTTCAGTTGTGCTGGGATCAATTTTGATCAATTTCCCAGTATTATTGTATTTCCCTTCCCTGAAGAGGGAATTTTTGTCCCAGAGAATTCACCATTTTTGTCCCAAATTTGGTTTTGATGGTATTTATCAAAGAGCGGTGTGGAGATCTAGATAATGCAGTTTCGCAACCAGAAATCCACAAATGCAAGATAGAATCCAAACCATAACATTTCTGAAACAAAGCATAACCAATACACTAATTAGCAGAGCAGTTGATAAATCTTTAAGAGCCCTTCGGTGTATGAACTGACAAAGCTCAGGAAGATGTTGACATTTTCAAAAGCTGAGAAATGATAAAAACATGTCCACGCTCATTTTTTCCCATCTATTTATTATATTTTTATGGGGAAAGGCTTGTCAACGCTAAATCCATCTGGTTCTAGCCGAGGGAAGGAAAGAAAGAGCCGGAAATCAATTTTTGGCAACAGTCCGGGAAGACTGAGCCCAGGAGAGCCAAACATACTTGGAAAAGCATCTGGAAAAGGTACTGTCAGAATTCCTTGATCAATTCCACAGGAGGCTCCATAACTCAGCACGCATGCCTCAATTGCATGTTATAAATTAAATGTGTGACTCTGTATGGACTCTTCCTGTAGAAGGACCTGGCATAAGATTAGAAGTAATCTTTTACAAATTAACAAACTGGAAGTCCTAAAGGTGCTTTTTTTCCCCAAAAAAAGCAACTGGATTTTCTCTTTTGAAAAAAAACCCCATCTTTGGGACAACCATGACCTAGATGATTGAAAATCTCCACAGACATTTAACAAACTGGAATTAGATCTCTGTATTGGGCCACTGTAAATATCCGTATGATTATTTTTAATTAACTAATTTTTATCCCACCTTTATTATTTTTACAAGAATGTGGTAAACATATCTAATATTTCTTCCTCCTCCTATTTTCCCCACAACAACAACAATACTGGGAAGTGAGTTGGGCTGAGAGAGAGTAACTGGCACATGGTCACCCAAGCAGCTTTCACAACAAAAATGAGACTAGAACTCACAATCTCCTGGTTTATAGGCCAACACCTTAAAGCTATCTTTCCAGGCAAAGAAAGTTTTCTTATAAAAATGTTTTATAAACTAAAGATGAATGTGCTTTTCTTAAAAAGCAGTAGCAGCATTTATTTAAATAGGAGGATCGATTTTGAGAATATGACAGTGAAAATGCAATGTGGAATAAATTAAACAGATGTTATCTCTGCTTACTTTAAATTTCTAAGAAATCTTTCATAAATGGAATGGTAATACTGGGAAAAAAATTCTAGTTATATGTAAAGTTATTATTTGTAAGGAAATTACAGTGCAGTGAAAAATATATAATTTCCAAGAGGGAGCCAAAATGCTGATAAAACTATGCCAGTCTTTTAGTCATAAGAGATTGGTAATAACTGTACCTTGGATTTCAGCCTTCCTTTTTGTTTCCTTCCTGTATAATCAAATAAGTTTTTCTGATCTAATGCTTGCTATAGTTAAGGAGGAAGCTTAATATTTGTTAATATAACTATGTGTAGTAGCAGTTAAGGTATATTGATGTGTAGACTTGCTCCAAAGGAAAGGAAAAGGATAATATTTGTTTTCTGTTTTTAAAATTCAATTTATACATTTTAAAGCGTTAAATTACACTGGGATTTATGTATGTGGCAGGATTCATTTTTATTAGGCTGTTAAAATGTCTGATTATACATGCCTACATTTAATTTATGAGATCATAAATCAGCCACAAATCAGATTAATTTAAACACAAATATTTAAGAATAGAAAATGCATAAGGTTGGATTTAAAAAAAAATATTTTGTAGCATTTATAGAGTCAAGGTATAATTCTGTTTCTTAAAATGTTGTTTCTCTTGGGGAACAAAGTTCTCAAGAAAAGTGGTCATGACACACAATAATTCCTTACTGTCCTGCCAATTATGCTTTGGGTTATAATCATATTTTTAAAAATTATGCATTTATTTCCTACTAATATATTTTTCTAGATGAGGGCAACACAGGTAAACGTCATCTTAAAATTTGGAAAACTTCATTTGCAAGTATCATTTATTTTCTAGGAACCTCTGATAGCATACGGCAGACCTGGGAAGAAACTTTACCTCTTCCCACAACTTCGCTGAGTTCCATAATAAGGACACCCAGGTGTTACCACATTTCTTCCTTGAATGAAAACGCCGCCAAGCGCTTATGCAGGCGATATTCTCAGAAACTGATACAGCACACCACCTGCCAGCTGCTGAGAACCTATCCAGCTGCCACCCGCATCGACTCATCCAATCCTCATCCCCTTCTCTTCTGGCTCCATGGAGTACAGCTAGTGGCACTGAACTACCAAACAGATGGTATGCGCTCTCTTGATTCTTCCTAGATTTGTACTGAAGTATCTTCTGGGCTTATGTGAGATTGTACAGGTAGTCCTCGACCTATGACCACAATGGAGCCCAAAATTTCTGTTGTTAAGCAAGGCATTTGTTAAGTGAGTTTTGCTCCAAATTACGACCTTTCTTGCCTCAGTTGATAAGTGAATCACTTCAGCTTATAAGTTAGTAACCCAGTTGTTAAGTGAATCTGGCTTTGCTTGTCAGAAAAGTCACAAAGGGGATCACATGACCATGGGACCCAGCAACTGTCATAAATGTGAATCAGGGGCCAAGGATCTGAATTTTGATCATACTGTCAGCATTCTGAGTAATGTATCCACCAAAAGCAGAACTTTGAGATAGGTAGATTCTTCAAAGAACATGTTTATTGGATAAATCATATTGGCACAGCTAGTGAAAACCAACTCTAAAGGGTTTCCCCCCAATTAAAAGAGCAAATATTTCCCTCCCCAGGTGTCACCGATCACATCGTCCAATGAAGGTAGCTCAGAGGCCTTCCTTCACTTGCCATCTGTTGGGATGACCTTGGTTCCCACAAGAAAACTTTTTGTTTTGACTGGCAGCCATTTTATTACTCCCCCCCCCCCTCTCCCTTTCCCTTCCCAAAGTTTGTGGCAACTATGAGGCCAGAAAAGATGGCTTCAGCCAGGTCAACTTCAGAGTTGAAACACACGATCATGGAGATGCTGCAAAGGTTGTAACTGTGACAAAGGGTTTTTATCAGGGCTGTTCTAACTTTGAACGGCCACTAAATGAACTGTTGCAAGTCGAGGACTGTCTGTACCGTGTAGTTAAAAGAAAAACCATCAAGCTTAATGAAAGAAAAAAGAAGAAGATAGTTTCACATGTTCCTCTTCTTCCTGCTGTGGCTGCAGCTGAATCCTGCCAGCCTGTGTCTAATGGGTGAGCTATTTTCAATGCACCGTAAGCCCAACTTACTTTTCCCTAAGTCTGTTGCAAATGCTTTCTGAAGTTTGCTATTGCTAGCTCACTGTTAAATGGCAATTGGGAGGCAGGAAGCATGGAGGGCAGCCAAAGTATCCAATGGAAAAATACATCACTAAAGAAACAAGTTAGGATCTATCTGTGTTCTGTGCCCAGCATGAGTAGGGGGGGGGGGGAGTTCATTTTCCATATTTGCAGTGAAGCACTGTGATCTTTATGAGAAAAACATGTTTCTCTTTCATCCTTCAACATAGAAATGTGTATAATCCTGTGCATTTATCCCCATGCATTAGCACCAATCAAATCCTTTTGAATTTGCAAAAATATATTCAATAGAACAGCTATTAACTGTTTTTACATATTACCCGTTTTATCTTGCATATTATTAAAGAAGAATCATCATCTCGGTAAAAATGAGTGTTGGGAGTGGCTTTTGATTAAGAGTTTTGCAATTTTTCATGCAAACTGGTAGAAAGGCTAAAATAATCAAGACACTGTACTGATTAGCACTTCCTAGATAAATTCTTCTAATTCTGCCATTCATTTTTAAGGTGAAGCACTGATATTTTTAAAAATTTGTTAAATATTTGCTTTCATCTGTACAAAACTGTTTGTATTCTAAAATCAGCATTTCATTTCTCTTCTTAGCCTTGTTTTTGTTTTGTGTTTTTAAAGTTTTGTTATATGCTACTTGGTGGTTGAACCTTACGGGAGTTTTTGAGATTTTAAAATAACAAAATAAAACTCACAATTCTTATACAGACATATATATAATATAGAGTTTCCAGACTTCTTAACACTATTGTATATTTTATGACAATCTTAAGTCCTCAAATTAATGCTCAAGTTCAAACCAATTTAAATTTTGAAGAAAAACCAGATTCAAAAAAGTTGTCATAAGCTAGCTTTTGTTATTTTTGTTTCTTCAAGAAAGAATTCTCCTATAAATGTTATAATCATTTTTTTTCAATAAATAGACCTACAAATGGATCTTTAATACATTTCATGGGGCCATTAAAGACGTGTATAACATATACACTTCCTAAATAGATTAATAAAATCTGGTTTTGGTTTTAATTTGGTATGTATAATGAATGGTAATATTGGAAGGAATCAATGTGCTTGTTTTACAATTGCAATTTTGCAGAAATATTTTTCTGATCTGTTTCTAATATGCTTTATTTTCAAATCATGGTATGGTAATTTGTAATATTTTGATTGCTGTATCCATAGATCTTCCCCTGCATTTGAATGCCGCAATGTTCGAAGCAAATGGAGGCTGTGGATATGTTCTGAAGCCACCTGTTCATTGGAACAAGAACTGCCCCAAATATCAGCAATTTTGTCCTTTAGAACGAGATTTTGACAATATAGAACCGGCTATTTATTCACTGACAGTAAGTGTACCTTATCCATAATTTTTCTTTGAAAAACAAAAATACAATTGAGCACAGGAGCAAATGATGTCATAAAACTTTCACAGCTTTGATGTGATAAGAATCACATATATATAAGAACCATTTCCAGATAAACATTTTTTAAATATTTGGTGGTTGGAGGCATTGCATCTTTTGAACTCCTGGCTGTAGCATTTTTGCACTTGGGCGTTTTCCCAGAAGCAGATACTGTTCTTTATCAGAATAAGCAAGCAGTAAATGACAAGACTGTTATTATAATTGTGTTTATTATATAAACATATTTTTGCTTCCTCTTAATAATTATCTGAAATCAAACTTTAATTATTGTAGTTGGAAGGTTTTTGGGTTTGTTTTTTTTTTGGCAAATTCCTGGACACTTCAGCTCATGAATAAAAACCCTATGAAAATCATTCTTATCAACTTCTTAATTTTTGTTAATGTGTCAGATTGTGTCCGGACAGAACGTTTGTCCTAGCAACAGCACAGGAAGCCCATGCATTGAATTGGATGTGCTTGGGATGCCTCTGGATAGCTGTCATTTCCGCACCAAACCGATTCATCGCAATACTCTAAATCCCATGTGGAATGAGCAGTTCCTTTTTCGGATTCACTTTGAGGATCTAGTATTCCTTCGTTTTGCCATTGTTGAAAACAATTCCTCAACTGTAATGGCTCAGAGAATAATTCCTCTGAAAGCTTTAAAAAGAGGTAAGGTAATGAATGCCCAGACTGCATTTGCTTAGTAGTTGTTGCCTAATGATAAAATGCATGCAGTTACTACCAGCTGGACTCTACTCTCTTTGCATACAGGGGGTCTTTGACTTATAACATTTCACTTAGTGACTGTTTGAAGTTACAAAGGCACAACAAAAAATGACTTAGGACCATTTTTCACATTTGTGACCATTGTGGCATCCCCATGGTCACGTGATTTCAGATGCTTGACAACTGATTCATATTTATGACGGTTGCAGTGTCCTGGGGTCATGTGATCACCTTTTGCAACCTTCTGACAAGCAAAGTCAATGGGGAAGCCAAATTCTCTTAACAACCATGTTACTAATTTAACAACTGCAATGATTCACTTAGCAAATGTGGCAAGAAAAGTCATAAAATGGAGCAAAGCTCACTTAACAAATGTCTCATTTAGCCACAGAAATTTTGGACTCAATTTTGGTCATAAATTTAAAAAGTGACTCAAATGATTCTGGAAAGGCAGGCTAAGAAATGGCACACGTGTAGAGGGAGTTTTGAAAAGTTCCAGTCTAATATGTAGGCCTTTCTATTACTTGAGAAATGCTTGTAGAATTATGTTTCATGCTTCAGATATGCCAGAAACTCTTTCCAAGTCATACAAGATGACACACAGCACTGATGATGTTACCTAGTTTGGTAATGAATCGTCTGCAAGAAAACAAGCTCAGAGAACACCAAGGACCCCTAAACAAGACTACTCTAAACTCTAATCAGAATATTTTATCAAAAAATGGCCTTACAGTATTTGTACTTCTTAAGCACAAAAAGCCTCAGTTTTACTTTGCAAAATGTATATTTTTAAAGATGCGCTGTATTTCATTGCTTTTTTTCTGCAATTTCCAATTATACTTTCTTTAAGGTTACAGACATCTCCAATTACGAAACCTGCATAATGAAGCACTAGAAATCTCCAGTTTGTTTATTAACAGCCGAAGAATGGAAGAAAATTCTGTTTTGAATGCTGCACCTACTTCTTTGGTAATTATCTAAAATATATTCAGCAGTATATTTCTAGTTAAAATTTTAACAGTTTTATAAAACTAGAGCTATAGCTGGTACCAACTGAGTAGACAATTAAATTCTTTATTATGATGTTCAGTCTATTCCTTTGCATCTATGGAGCTTGCTTTTTTTTTGACAAAGCTAATCTTAATTGACTACTAATGACATTTACACAGAGTTGTACTTCCCTTATACATATCCAGTGTTGCTCTTTTTCTTTTAGAACTGTGGCTTTTAGCCTATTTGAATATCAGCTACTAATTCCTGAGGTTCATCCTCCTCCTATCAGCCTTTCTAGTCTTGCATATTTTTTTTCTGTGCAAGAATATATTTGCTCATTTTTTATTTTAAAAAATTTAACTATATCAGACAAACATTGGACCATAAAATTCCATGAAGTGCCTTGAACTTGTAGTTTGATCGCGATGCAGTAAATGATTTTTTGTTTAGGAGAGAGAATATGACTATATTATGATTCTACATATAATTCTTCTGTATGACTTGCTGGGTTAAACTTTGGGTATATAAAGTGTATCTCTTTTGATTTTATTGCTTTCTTGAAAAAATTAAGATAAAGGCCAGCCAACGTTAAGTAGGATTAACTCTGATTTTTTTCAGCTTGAGAGATAAGCACTTGTTTACAATCTAATAATCAAATTAATTCTTAACATTGGTTTTTATCATTCCCTCAGTCCATAAGAAATGACAGCAATTATAGTTTGTTTTTTCTAGCGTTTATATATTGTTACGCAGGAAGTTGTATTTCAACAATTTTCTAAGCTTTACCTGATTCTCCATGGCACAAATTATTATGTTTTACTCATTTGAATTAATTTGGTTAATTTCTATTCTTTATCCTTACTTATTTTTAATGATGTTGACTCATAGCTTACTTTATCATGAATTCTGACTCACATGGCCAGCTGACCTCGGGATAACTCACCACAGGACAATGCAATAATTCAATTTTTTTCAGTCACATTTCATTTTGTCCCATCCTTTCTTTAATGATTCTATTCCATCATTTCTTCAATATTAGTGTAACTCTTTTGTCCCATATGTGAGTTGTTTCGTGGCAAGTTGATCACAGCAAGTTGTCCTAGACTTGTTCTTGAGTCTCTCTCTGCATTGTACCTAGAATTTGTCTAGAGAAATCTGTCCTGATGTATGAATTGGGCCTTATGAAATTAGAATGTGCTATTAAGCAATGTCTGGCACTGATATTAGTTGAATGCAATATATTATAATATACAGAAGCAGGTACTATTTATTATTTACTGGGAACAATTAACCTTCACTTTAGAAATTGTGGATGCTTCATCCCTGAAGGTTTTTAAGAAAAGACTGGACAGCCACCTGTCTGAAATTGTATAGGGTTTCCTGTTTGAGCAGGGGGTTGGACTAGAAGACCTCCAAGATCCCTTCCAGATCTATTCTGATTGATACTGTTTTGATATGTGTGTTTTGGACAGCAATTCAGCACAACAGAATGGAGAGCAGCCTCGGTGCACAGAGTCACCATACATGGAGTTCCAGGTCCAGAACCATTCACCATTTTCCCTGTAAGGCAAGGAACTACAGTAGTTCAGCTTTTGCATGAGGTAAATTTTGCATGAAATAAGTTATTTGAGTTTTGAAAATCTTAAGATGTATGTAGCCCATACCACAGACAGTTCTCAACTGGCTATCATTCGTTCAATGACCATTCAAAGTTACAATAGTGTTGAAGAAATGGTGGACACGACAGTCTGGGGAGTTCTGCATTTTCATCTGTATGCTGGTTTGAGCACTATTATTTCCCCCAAAATTTGATTCTATTTTTTTCACTTGTTCTACTCATTTTGGTTACACCTAAGCCCTGTGTAGCGATTCATTGTCTTTACAGTAGTGAAAACAAATGTGACAATTTCTTTGGCAAAAATCCTTAATAGGATAACTGACAAGCCCAAATAGTCTTTTTATTCCCCTTGAATTGTCAATTGTAGTTTTTCATCTTTTCTTTCCCTAGAAACAGCATTGAGCTTGTGATGCAAAAATAAACACTGGAGTTTGTTTTGTCATCTCTAGTAATTGTGAAGAAATTACATTTGCATAGGTGAAATTAAGTTGAAAATGTTACACATGTATGCATGGTTTTAGCGGTTGTCATTCTTCTGTCTTTTCCAGTCACATCCTCCAATCTTCAGTCAGAAAATTGTTTTTGCATATGTTCTCCCCCCCCCCATCCCCCTTTAACATAAAACACTAGTTTATTATCTTAACATAGAGAAATGTTCAGCCATGAAGTTCATTAGGTAAAAATGTACCTGGAACACATCATGGTCAATTTCACAGAATTGACATGCTGCAGAGTTGCCTGGCGAGTGAGGAAAAACATAAATTGAATAAATTTATATTCATTTAAATACATTTTAACCAGCTCTTTTCCTGTCTCCCCACCCATTAATACTGCATTGTAATCATTGTAATCAATTTAGAAACTATTATGAATCTGATAAATCATATAGCTCTAAAATATGGACTATCTCAGGGGAGGGGGGGAACCCATCACAGCCCATAGTACAAATCTGCCAGAAACATTTTGAGAACATTTGATTGTCAATCAATATTCTGTGAGACTAAAAAGTGACGCAAGCTTTTTGAGCAGGGTGTCAAACTCAATTTCATTGAGGGCCACATCCTCAGGGGGCTGAGTGGGTGTGGCCAGCTTGATGTCACTCCTGTCAGGGGCACCTGTGGGGGCCTGAGCGCTCTGCCAGCAAAAACAGGCTCCCGACCTCCGTTTTCGGCTACCACGGCCTCCTGCATCCCTCTGCCAAGGTTTTCAGGAGGCCGTGGCAGACGAAAACGGAGGTCGGGAGCCTGTTTTCACTGGCAGAATCACCGGTCCTTTGCTGTTTCCAGGGTGTCCCCACGGGCCAGATCTAAGTACCCTGCATGCCGAATCCAGCCCCCGGGCCTTGAGTTTGACACCTCTGTTTTAGAGCAACAGAAAGACTGAAATCCTAAAGTAAAAAAAAAAACTGGTGGTGATGCAGTGCTTTAATTCTTACTCTCCTTGAAGTGGATGATTTGTTTGGTGTGAAGAAGTGAGATGTCTCTCGCTGCCAGGCAGATTGGCTTCATCATAAAGCTTTTGGTTGTCATGTATTTTCCCATCTGGAGCAAAAGCTAAACGTGCCAAATTCATCAGCAGAAACTCCTTCAACCAATTAGGAGATTGTTCTTCCATTCTACTATCTTGGGAAGCAGAATAAATATTCCGACTGAACAAAAAAAAAAGATGAAAAAGCATTTGTCTCTTTTAAAATAATCAGTTGTTTAAATCATGGACAACTCTAAGAAAGACCCTCTGAGTGGTGCGTTAATATGTTTTAGTACCCGCCAGCTACATAACAGAATGATTATTTGCTATTGAACGTTCATTCCTTTGCCATTCCAATTATCACCATGGTTCTGTTTTAGATTTTGGCTACTGCAAATGGGATTGGAAACTATCCCACTGACTACTTTTTGATGGAGGAGAAATGCTTTATATCTAAAGACAGAAATGAGTATAGGAAGCCGCCGTTCCAGAGAGTACTTGGCCCCGAGGAAGAGCTCATCCAGCTCTTGAACAGCTGGTTCCCAGAGGAAGGCTACGTCGGAAGAATTATCTTTAAAATGCGTGAGGAAGTGAGTCTGTTTGCCTTGACATCTATTGCTTGCTGATGGTATCGGGGGAGTGACAAAGACAGCATGTGCGGCTGGCTGGAATTTATTTCTTGGAATGAGAACAGAAGATTCCAACCTTATAAAGAAGCTTAGATTGTTATGCGCTCTTAATGAAAGCACTTAAATTAAATGTGTGAAGTTGTTCTGAAGATGTTATTTTGCATTCTTAAGACCTTTTTTTTTTCCCTGCCCTGGAGATGTGCATTATTACAGCATGGAATAAAAGCTAAAAGCATTTTTGCTGTAATCTGATCCCTTCCAGTTATTTAAAAACATCCCATGTCGATACATAATTGGCCACAACTGAAGAGAGAAGGGTACTCTCAAATTTCCTTTTAATCTTATAGTAATCTCAATAGAGACGTGGTTGATTTTGCACTTTTACTTTCTATTTATGCTCTGAATACTTGTTTTATAATTACTGCTTATATTTAATTATTGCAGCTGGAAATTGTGTATGCACCCAGATCCATAGACACTCGTCACTGTTTATTAGGATCTAGAATGCCTCTTTATGGGGGGTGGGGTCCTTGGTGCTCTGCGACCTTGGCTGTTTTCTTGCAGATGTTTCATTGCCCAAACTAGGTAACAGCATCAGTGCTTTGATGATGTTACCTAGTTGGGTGATGAAACATCTGCAAGAAAACAGCCAAGCTCGGAGAGCACCAAGGACCCCTCAGTTCAACCTTGAGCTACAAATCTTCTCCTTTAATGCCTCTTTATTCTTTAACACATGATTTCCCTTTTATATATACCCTGTATATTGAATTTTTGCAGGCTGTTATATTATATAAAAGTATAAGTCAAAAGTGACACAAGTCACTCTTGAGCATGAATTGAATAATAAACCCAAGGTTGTTGATCTGAATTGGGGAAAATAGATCACATAGTCCACTTTAAGTAAGATAAGGGCTTTTTTAAAATAAACATCTAACTCTTCAGTTGATAGCAGCGCACATTTCCACCTTACCTTATACAAACATCCCTTAGCAACTCTGTATTCTGCCATGCTCCTATGATGTTGCTTTGAT
The DNA here is from genome assembly GCA_017656035.1 of Myanophis thanlyinensis. Lineage (NCBI taxonomy): Eukaryota > Metazoa > Chordata > Lepidosauria > Squamata > Homalopsidae > Myanophis > Myanophis thanlyinensis. Next base: position 5,227 of record JAEANM010008156.1, on the reverse strand, counting down.
CTCATCCTTTACCAATGTCTCAGACCACCTCAAGTCACAGTTAGGTTTAATAGTAGTAGTGGTTTTTCTCCAACTAATGAATGTTAGTTCAAGGTTAAGGACAATCCCACTTATACAGGTCGTAGTGAAGTCAGATGACCCCACTGGCTGCAGGATGAGAGAATCACCTGTTGAGGCTCCAAAATGCCTAACTCTGGCGTCCATGGCACCTCCTCCTCTCTTTCTCGCCCCCTCCCATGGTATAAATATTCTTTATGTGTGTGTGTGTGTGCCATGTCCCCAATGTTCAAATGATACAGAGCTTAATTGTATTTCTCCCTTTATTCTGACATTGTGCAAGGGTTACATCAAGCAGTAGGTTACTTTAGAAGAGCCTGACTTGAAGCTGATGCAACACAGGTAGGACAGGCAAAAGAGAAAGGCAGATTTTATGCCACCATAGCTTTCTGTCAACAACATAAAGAAGTGGTCTTCATGTCTGCTTTTTTTCCTAAATTCTCCAATCAGTTTAATTGGGTGGCTGTTCTAGTGTTTAGAGAGAAAGAGGAAGAAAATTCTTGTCTCATTTCTCCAAGGTTGTCATCCTTGCATTATCTCTTTGCTGGGTAAAAGAGTCCCAAATGTTCCAACTATTAAGAGAGGTAGTTTGAATCCCTCTGTTCATTTCTGTTGCCACTTCCTGAACTCTTCCCAGTTTTGTGGTGTCCTTTTTCAAATGGGGCAATGCAGACCTTTACACAATATTTCAGTTGCAGTACAATAAAGCAGCAGCCGCCCCCCCCCCAACTGTTGGGGCACCACAGGGATCATGGAGAGAGGCTTTTTTCTGCATGCTGCCTGTATCCCGCGGATGGGGCTTCGCTTGTTTGCCTGGCCTGGTTTCTGGTGTGCCACAGCCCAGTGGGGACCCCTGCAATAAAGCAGATTTGTGTAAGGACATTACAGAGTCAACAGTTTTGTTAGTAAATCCTTCCCCAATAATTACTAGTAGGGAATTTGCCATCACCACAGCTGCCGTACAGAACCAGTCTCTTTAGTGGGATATCCACTAGGACTCCAAACAGAATTAATCTGCAGAGTATTGTATAAAAAGCCAGAGTGCAGCTACTATATGTTTTTGACTATACTCTTGTGGATAACTTTCAGCCCAAGATTTTTTTAAAATAAATCTTTAAATATTCTACCAAATACACATGAAGTCAAGATTTTTGAAATGCATTTGCCATTTGATTGACCTTATTCATCAACTTAAAGGATTTTCAGCTGAATGGTATTGCAAACTTGGACAGCTTTCTGCTTATCCCTAAGCAAAGTTGATTTGTGAACAAGTTTAAATTTAAAAAAACCCACAGTCCTTGAGGGACTCTATTCATGTTTTTCCCCCATTAAAAAAATATTGCTCACTTATCACCACTGTTTGCTTTCTTGTTTTTTTTTTAACAGCTAGCAATCCATAAAAGGACAGGCCCTCTCAACCAAATCCCACTAAATTTAGTGAAGAGCCTTTATGAGAAAGTTTATCAAGAGCTGTTTGAAAATTAAAATATACAATGTTAATGTGGCCTCCTCTATCCAAATCCCAGGGCCTATGAATAAATTTGTTCTTATTACCAGAGGAGGGAAAATGTAATCAGAATTAACAAATTTATTTTGCCAGCTGATTCATGAGCATTGATGTAGTCTGCAATATAACTAGTATATCTGTTAAAGAGAGCAAAGAAAAGCAACCAAGATGATTAGGGGACTGGAGGCTAAAACATATAAAGAACAGTTGCTGGAACTGGTTATGTTTAGTTTGATGAAAAGAAGGACTAGGGGTGACATGATAACAGTGTGCCAATATCTCAGAGGTTGCCACAAAGAAGAGGGAGTCAAGCTATTCTCCAAAGCAGCTGAAGGCAGGACAAGAAGCAATGGGTGGAAACTAATCAAGGAGAGAAGCAACTCAGAACTAAGGAGAAATTTCCTGACAGTTAGAACATTTAATCAGTGGAATGACTTGCCTCCAGAAATTGTGAATGCTCCAACTTTTAAAGAAAAGATTTGTCTAAAATGGTATAAGGTTTCCTGCCTGAGCAGGGGGTTGGACTAGAAGACCTTCAAGGTCCCTTCGAACTATGTTATTCTGTTCTATTAACTGGCTGTTTGTGAATGTTTTCTTGATAATATGTGGGTATGGTATGAGATCAAGTGACATTGCACCACAGCATCATAGATAAGTACCCGTGTTCCTATCAGTCTACATAAACCACTTTGGCTATCTGGGCTAAAGGAAATGAAAATAAATACATGGATTCTTTGCACTACCTTTTATTTTTAATAAAGGCTTCCCCTGTCCAGTCATATCTGACTGTAAGGGATGCTATTCATCTCTGTTTCTTAGCCAAGGGAGCCAGCATTTTGGGGGTCATATGGCCAGTGTGGTTATATGCTAAGGTGCACGGAATGCTGTTACTTTACCAGCAAAGTGGTACCTATTTAACTACTCGCATTTGCATGCTTTTGAACTGCTAGGAGGACACATGCTTCGGCAAGTAACGGGACCGCACCCATTGCACAGCCCTCGGTCTCAAACCCGGGATGTCTGCTTTTCCCATTGTCAAACTCAACGTCTTTAACCAATGAGCTATTGCGCCCCCTTATTCTTTAACAGTATTGCAAAAGGAGTATAATCGATGCACGGTGGCCAATATCATTTTCATCTTGTTTATTTTTCAAAAACAATTACTTTACTCACAATTACTTTAGTTTGCAAGAAAGGAGAAGAGATTTGAGGGAGCAACTTCTGTGATATAGCTCTACTTTGAAAATCTAGACACTCTTAATATTTAACATGTTTTTCTAGAGTTTAAATACAAAGAATCTCTGTCAGGAGGAAAAAGAGGATGCGGTTGCAGTCACTGAAGATGATAGTTTCTTTGTTCAAGTTCATGATGTTTCCCCTGAGCAGCCCCGGACAGTCATAAAGGCTCCTTGCTTCAGCACAGCCCAGGATGTAATCCAGCAGGTAGAACAAATTGCTTTATCTCGCTCCTAGCTAAGATTCATATGGTGTTCAATGGACCCATTGCATATCATTCAAAGGAATGTTTAATGGGTACTTTTCAACATCAAGCTAAAGAATCCAAATGAAACTCCCGGATCATTTCCATTTCCGAAAATCTGACTATTTATTGAATGCACTGCATGGTAATGTCAAAGCAAAACTAATTCTGAGGTTCCCAAACACCAGTTCATAGAATTAAACAACAATTTTCCCAGCCAAACCCCAGGCTCCTCATGTAGTCCATGTAGATAAGTTTTGTTTGTTGTGGGAACTGTCTGCTTCAAACTCCACACCTGTTAGGCTGTCCTTGAAAAGTTTCCAGGTTCTCACAATCTTCAGCAGAATCGTAGAAGTTTTATTTCTCCATCTAACCCAGTGGTGGAGAACCCGTGGCATAGGTGCCAGAGGTGGCATTGAGAGCCCTCTCTGTGGGCATGCACACCATTGCCCCAGCTGAGCTTCACTGCATTTCTATGTCGCGTTTCTCGGCGTCCTTTGCAGGAAAACAGAAGTTTACAAAGCAGAAGCTCATGGAAGAAAAAGATCTCACCTCTGGTCTTTGGGTCTCTGCCACGCATGCATGCGCCTTGCAGTTTGGGCATGTACACGCAGTTTGGTCACTCAGTGCCTAAAAGGTTTGCCATCACTTACCTAATCCATTTGAAAGCAACCCTCCCCCCCTTACTATAATGGCAAGTTGAAACACAGAGGCACATAGCTGCCAAAGTTTCATCCTTGACAGTACTATACAGGAAAGTGTCTAATCCAGATCACCAGTATGCAATTGGCTGAGTGTTGATTTGTTCCATGGTGATAGTATGTAGGAAAGACCTTGGGAAACTGGACCAAAAGATATTGGCAAGAAAATTGTTTCATTAGAGACAACACTATCTGCAGCTAGATATTGGGTGAAGCAAGAGACACACAAGAGACCCTCCTTAGTTTCTCAGGCTGTAAAGGAGATGGGAGCAGGTTGGTTCTTTCAGACATGCATGATTCTGTCCATGTAGCTTTACAACAAAGTAGAATTAACTCATCTGGCTCTGGGTCCAATCTGGTTTACCCTGTAAGATCGACACTCATAAATTGAGAGAAGCTTATTGGCCTCTAATTTATTTTCTTTAACAGACTTTATGCAAAGCCAAATACTCCTACAGTATTTTGAACAATCCTAACCCAAGCGATTACGTCCTTTTGGAAGAAGTAACAAAAGAGTCAGCAAACAAAAGATCTTCCACACCCAAAACATGTCAGAGGATTCTTTTGGACCAAGAATGTGTGTTTCAGGCCCAGAACAAATGGAAAGGAGCTGGGAAATTTATTCTTAAACTTAAGGAACAAGTCCAAGTAAGTAAATTTATTAAAGAGATTGCAGTTTGGGTTGAGTAATAGTATATAAATTTATGCACATCTCTGAAAATGTTTTGCCATTTCTCAGTTATGCATCATTAGAAATGGATTAAAATAGAAGAAATCCAAGGCTTAATGGATATGTGAAAATAAAATTGTCAGATTTGTCCATACATGTTTCTTTGTTTGCTTTTAAAATTCATTATTTTTAATCTTTGGATGATTGATAGGCATGAATTGGGTTCATTACAGAAATGTTTATTAGGAATGAGGAAAAGGAAATTAACTATATGGTATCATGTTATTATTAATAATGTAATGAGTCATGCTGTTCATGAAGTTTTTGCTTCCAATATTTATATGAATAAATCACATTTGACCATTTCTTTTGAGATCCTACTTTCTTTCCTTTTTTTTCTTCTGGGCAGGCCAGTCGAGATGATAAAAGAAAAGGCATTTCCTTTGCTAATGAATTTAAGAAATTAACGAAGTCAAGTAGGCAGTACCGAGGCTTTATAACTCCACCTCTACAAACTTCTTCAGAAGGTCTTCAGAATAAAGATGACAAGACCGCTTGCCACTTGACCTTCAGTGATGCTATGGAATAATTTTAACAGCTTTCAATTCAGGTAGAACGATGCCAGTGTCTAAATATTAAATAATTAAAAAGTTGTTCTTTAGTTACAAATGGGTCTTAGTACAGGTGGGAGTTTTTCAGTTCACAGTCTCAAAGACATAACACAGAAAGGTAAACGGTTGGAAAGAAAGAAAGAAAGAAAGAAAGAAAGAAAGAAAGAAAGAAAGAAAGAAAGAAAGAAAGAAAGAAAGAAA